>JAUMHQ010000078.1:8213367-8225596 GCA_032361165.1 Enteromius paludinosus | reverse complement strand
GACAAAAACCTTCTCCAGAGTGCTCAGGACCTCAGACTGGGCCAAAGGTTTACCTTCCAACAAGACAATGACCCTAAGTTCACAGCTAAAATAATGAAAGAGTGGCTTCACAACAACTCTGTGACTGTTCTTGAATGTGATATTTCAGGGTTTTTTTTATAAATCTGCAAAAATTTGTTTTTCTGTCAATATGCAGTGCTGTGTGTACATAAGTGAGGGGAAAAAATGAACTTCAAAAATTTTTGCAAATGGCTGCAATATAAAAAGGAGTGGAAAATTTAAGGGGGTCTGAATACTTTCCGTACCCACTGTGTATGTGTGTTTTGAAGAGGTGGAAATGTTTTCATTTGTACCTGCAGATGCATGTCTAACATGCTGTACATGCCAATGCAAAATTTACATTTTATATGCCTTGATACTTTAATCATCAGATTAATGTGACTTATTGTAAAAAAAACTAATTTATATACAAACAGGAAAAAGGTTATGCAAAACGTTATGTTAGCTAACAAAGTGTGGACCTGCAGACAATTCTGTTTATAAGTCATCCTGTTCCTACCCTAAACTTGGAGTTCCACCAATAGTAACACAGACAATAACTTATCTACAAATCACTAAATACTTTTACCAAGCAATGTTCAAATATCAAAATCATTGGAAACTAGGTTTGATTTTTGTGAAGGAAACACAATGTTATGCATTTTGCACATCAAACCTTGTTTTCTGTTGAATGAGAATCTACACATAAAGTCATGTAAAAGTTACAATGAAATAGATATATGAAATAAAATAGGCTTTTGGAAGAAAAGACCAGTAAACAATATAGATTTACATAAATTGTATTAATTTTAGAAAAAAAGACGGCACGCTACAAAAAGAAAGGATTAATTTGTATGTCATTTTCATGTTCAACCATGAGTTTTTGAGTCTTTAAAACGATAGTTCAACTTAAAATAAATATGTGATTATATATATGTGAGTCAGTTTTAATTAGTATGTTTACAATAATAATGACTGGTGATCATGCATTAAAAATCATTAAAACACTAAAACTGATTGAGTTTCATTACTCAGATTGATTGTTAGTTTTATAGTTTCATTAACTGTGTATGAATTATGACCATAGCTGTAAAATGCCTCCGGCAGAAATAACTGCAGTGGTATGACAACTGAAAACTAGTCCTTACAAGTGTAAACTTATTATAGATGCTTGAAAGTGAGTTTGTCCACCACTGGACAAGTTGCACTTACAATAAATATAGTTGGAATTACTAGAAGTGTTCTATTTTTCTTAGTTTTTCAGGCAACATTTGCTATTTTTTTTTTTTTTTTTTACAGGCTGGCAAAAATCTGTCCTAGCACTCATGCACAAGACAAAGTCCTGCCAATTCCCTGCACCTCTAGCTGTACTATAGTCATAAAAGTCATGGAGATCCAAAGTACTCTGCTACTATGTATACTGGTCAAAAGAACACCATCTGCTCTATATCTAACACCAACACCCTGTTCACATATATGTCTGTTTCACATGGCTCAGTGTATATTTGTATATTCACATGTGTGAACATGAATGACTGGAGTGTTATATGAGATATATATTATGATATGCGTAGTTCTCTCTTCCAACTTTTGAAGTTGATATGGCTCAGGAATAGAAGAAGCTAAGGCACTCATATCCTGTATCACAGGCCACAAGCGCAAGAAATCGTACTTTTGAAAAATGATAAACACTTTAACAAACAAACAAACAAAAAACTGTTTTGTTTTAAGGAGCTTTATTGGAGCCACCATGTGGAGATCACATCATATCATTATAGTGTTCATTTGGTGTTTGATGCAATACATGTTGCAATATCAAAATTCTTTCCCAAGAAGTTCAAACACACAGCCAAGTCACAACATGGCTATTTCTGTCACTATGTGTGCAGGCCACTCTGTAAGCAATGAAACATTTGGTCACATGCATGGCAGCAAGTGATCTTCTGATCACAGTGTTTAGTCGTGAAGATAGGGTGAACAGAGACATGCCTTGCTCACGTGAGTGACACTCAGAGGATGATCCTAATTGGTCAGCTTGTTTGTTTACTGAACAGCCAATTTTACAAAATAAAATGAAAAAGACATTATAGTGAGGTACACAGTATACACAAATACATTATGTACAACACAGATTCAACCCACTAATGAGTCCTTATTTAATTTTACATATTAAAATAAAAATAATACATGCATTACAATTATTCAGAAATGATGTAGATGTATGGTATTTAGTTGTCAGTTGAAATAAAAGAACTGGTGTTGAGTTTAATAATGTAATTTAAAGAGCTTTAGTGCGTTTAAATAGCAGGCGCAAGTCTAGAGTTTATTGCATCATGACAGTTTGCAATCTTTGCTTATCTTCTGCAAGAGTGGAATTGTGTGTGACAGGTTTTAATATGTTTGCTTAGACGAAATTACAAAAAATGCTCTCAGAGGAACAGAAAACCCAGCACTGAAGGGGGCATCCCCTGAAAAATATAAGGGATCTGATAAATGTATGAATAAAAAATGTTAATGCTGACAGATCTATATTAGGGTTAGGGTTTAGACTTGACTAGCTATGCACACATGTATGTACACACTGGGTCAAACCAGACTGTGGTTTGTGGTTTAAATATATCATCTGTATATTCAGTTCACTGGGTTCATGTATATGGCTGTAATGCAGTGAAGGATTGCAGGACCCTGAGGGACTTGTGGGAGTGGAAAGAAACCCATGACCCCTGTGTGTGTGTGTGTGTGTGTGTGTGTGTGTGTGTGTGTGTGTGTGTGTGTGTGTGTGTGTGTGTGTGTGTGTAACCCTAAGATAGCAGAGCCATGAGCTGCTTGAGGATGAAATTTTCCTCTATTTCTGTTACAGTCCACAGAAAAAAAATGTGTTCTTTACCCATTTTATTCATTAAGTATATTTAATATCTACATTCATAATTGATTTTGTGGAAATGTGCTTATATAGTCAATTATACAGATTTAATGAATTTAGCACAAAAGGCCACTTTAGAATTATATTAATATATAACATATTTCCTACTTGCTCTAAATGGGAGTTTCAGCAAAAACGACTTCTTTCACATTCTAAATGGAACAAAATAAACAACATTTTCCAGAACCAGCACCTTATGAAATGAGATGTAATATGCCAGAGACCAAACTCACAGTCTTCAATGACTTCATACCAGACTCAAACAATGGCTCATTGAGCAAGTACTGGCAAAACCAAACTGTAAACAGGGTGGTGTCCACCACTGAACAAGATTTAATGAAAGCTTTGTTACATTCCGACCAAATGCAGATTCAGAATCCATTTTTAAAGGATCGTATGGCCTGAAATCTGTGTCAAAGGTTTCTATGGACTGCTGGCACTGGTGTCAACAGCTGCAGTGTGCCTCACTAAAAATAGCAGAAGAATGACGCTCTACAAAAGCACTTTATCATATATCACATTAGGTAAACTGCTATGTCAGAAACAGCAGCAGAATAACATTGAAAGACAACTCGCAAGGATTTGTTTTTGCATAAACTTGTAACCAAGCACATGTATCTTCAACCACATGTCTGCAGCTTGTGCACAGGAAATAAAAAAGCAAATGAAATCTTTGAGTTGGTAAAGCCAACACCCGGGGAAAAACACTTTCTGTGCCCTTTATGATTACAGAGTGCTTTGCAGAGCAGGAAATCACAGCTGTATGGACAAATCCACTCCATACTCCGCTCCAGTTCCCTCCTCAGTCAGTAAGAGAGCCCTTGTTCTTGACTGATTGTGAATGCTGCACTGTTCTGCTGCCATCTCTGAGATCTGTTTATGGCTCCTGCCCCAGACCAACTCACTCTCTTTCAGCCCTCTAATGTTTGCATAACTTCAGTTTTAGAATCATGAAAAATGAATGCAAATGTCTTGCATGCAGCAGATTGCTGAGACTTATATGATGCTTAGATAGCTCACGATTAAGTTTCTAAAATATGAACCGCTAAGCGAGTTTTTACAGATTACTTACTTAAGTTCTACATATGGATTAATAAATCGTGAATGTTCTGCAACAAAAAACAAGGAACTATTATCTTTGTGTGAAAAGCTGAGTCATTTTCCCAACAGTATTTTACATAGTTGAAATATCATCAGTCTGAGCCAGTGATGAATCTATTTCTAAGGTCACGGTGTCTAAATGACACAGACAAACACAGTAAAAATGATTGCTTTGGGCCTGTCTTTGGGTTTTCAGATGGGAATTGGTTAACAAAAATGAGGCAAGAGGCACAAAACACTTGTTGGCTACTTGACATGTAATTTTAATGGATGTCTTTGTGCAGAAATACACATCTTTAAATGCATGTGTGACTTTATACCATGTGTCATGATGCACCTTATTATGTTTTTGTAAGAAATAAAGAGACTCACTTCCAGACTTAATAGGCAGCATAGTCCATGGCAAAATAACAATTTTTCTAAAATAATTAGCAAAATTATAATGGGCTCTTTTACAGTCTCTCACAGGGAACCAGTCACAGTGCTACATTAAGATATTTTTTTTTATTCATAACTGGCTATTTTGGGTTATCACAATTTGTACACTGCTACTGATATTGGAGTACACTGAAAGCACCTCCACTATCAACATGATGTTCTTCTGTTCACTGGTTAAATAAATGGTGATCAGCCAAAATAGGCTTGGCATGAGGATATATTTTTGAACTGTGTGTTCAGTACATGATCAGGCAGACGGTGTTCATATCCAGGGTTATCAGAGGTCTTGTGTCTAAATCTGCTTCCCTTTTCTCTGTGTTAAAGAATTGTTTCCTAGATGTGTGTGAATTCTTTTAAAATCAGAAAAGTAGGAAAACGCACCTCTCTACATTCTCTGCATTCCTCATTGAGTGGAGAAGACCATGAGCTAACATTGAACCTCTGACTGCTTCAAATGAAACTACTATGATTAAAAGAGAGATTTATATACAAATAAAAGCAATTCATAAGCCTTCAATGTAAAGTGCATGTGTCAGAATACTCCAACAACTTCACCATTTTCTACTCCTCACAAATCTGCATTATTGTTAATATTTTTTTTCAGTTGCCCGAGAATTTAACTTGAGTCAACGCATCAATTTGAGTCTAACTCTACTAACTAAAGAGTAATGTAACTCAGTTCTCAATATTAGTTGTGTTTGGTCCTGATGCTTCTATGAGACCTGCTTAATTGCCACCAATACAATGGTGTTGTCACTCTGGCATGATGAGCATGAAGACAGATCAGGAGTTCAAAACACAGAATCTGAAAATGTGAAGTTTTAATTCATTTTATTTTAGACAAAAATCACACCAAATACAAATACTCATGTACCAAGACCTCCATTCTTTCTTTAATAAAATACAGCCATTCTTATAATTTACATCTGATGACATAACAACCAGTTCCACTCATATTCACATGGATTGCACTTAAAACATAAAAATTACCCAGCAAAAGGCACTATAATTTACAAAGAAATTTGCTTAGCAGATTTTAAGGCACAGAAACCTTTATCAGGCCATTTGTTTAGCTTATTGCATTTAGTTGCATCAAATTCAGCACATTAAATTTCTAACACAACAAAAAACATTAATTAAAAAAATCTTGCAGATGAAAAAAAACTTGATAAAAACGATCAAAGCCAGATTTATTTTAAGGCTGATTTATTCACAGTGCACATTAAATATGATAAATATTACAATTTCTTTCTTTTTTCCTTCTAAAAATGTGTAACCAGCTCCTGTTTACCCCTTCAATATGAAGGAAAATCTCACTGGTTGCATACCAACGGGTTAATCTCTTCAACAATTGAATCTTCAACTGCAAATTGGCTAGTGAGATGCAGACCTCTTCAAATCATCAAACTTGATTTTAACTTATTTTTTTGTGCACAGTCTGCAGAGGTGGCACACAATGCAGCAGTTTAACAAGAAATTCTCTTAGCACACTTAAGACAAAGGCACATTTTATACAATGAACCGACAAAGATCTCTTAGTGGTCTACCTCTTCAGGAAAGAGGTCATCACACACCTTTTACTTAAAAGAATAAGACATGCAGCAATATGTTCCATCTAAAAGAAACAAGGTTCACTTTATGTGGCCATTTTAACCAGCCTCTATTCCCTCTTTAATCTGCTCTTAGACAGCTGATGTAGGTATACTAGTAAAGTTATCAGCTGGTAAATCATATAAAGATCTTTAGGAGAACATCTTCTGTTGCCATGCCGAGAGAAATAGTGTTGCTAAAACCTTTTAACACATATGGATAGTTATTTATGTCAGCTCAAGTCACCAGGATGGGCCACTGGTTGCAATGTGCCCCCAACTCTGCCAGTTTGGGAAAATGCCATTGGACTGGAGCGGACTTTTACATTTATGTACTTCCTTGTCTTGTGTTTTCCTGCCAAACTTCCTAGGTTCTTTGGGTTTCTTTCCCTGGTTTGAGGAATTCCATGTACTGTTTTGTTGCCAAGACACCGAAACCAGTCCATAATTTCTGCCATCGTTGTTGTCCCAGTAGGTCTGCTCTCCAATTCTGTAGCTAATGCAAAATTCAACCTTATTCTGAGGGGGCATATACCCTGGCAGTTCAATGGCAAATGAGAATGTGTCTGTATCCTGACAACCATAGACATTATTCATGAACACGCATTCCACATCCTGGAAACTCTTCCAGGTGTCAAAAGTGATTCGCACGTGAACCGACTTCTCAAAGGCCATGTTACGCACTTTGATGGTGCCTGTGAGGGCTCGCTCCTGTAGGGTACAGTTCTCCAAACAAACCAAGTTCTTCAGCAACCGACTGCGAAAATCTAGGTAGTCTGCCGCTGGCTGCGGAAAGTTTAAAATTCTGCTCTGGACCGAATTTATATGGAGAGTTGCTGTGATGTCCTCTAGGTCTTCCAGGTCAAACTGCAGTTCAGATGTAATAGGTTCTCTGTTATCGAAAGTTGAGAAGACATGCACCGCAGTTAGTGACATACCCTTTGAGTCAGCAAACACAACCTTCTTTTTTGACTTGGATTTTGGGGTCTGCCAGTCTAGACGAGGGGGCTCCAGGTGGGCTCTGGAGCTTAAGCAGGGCCGCAGGGGTTTGTAGCAGCTTTTGACCAGATTGTGTGTCCTGTAGTCTTCATAAGAGCTCAGGAAGCTACGTAGCGGGGGAGAATGGGTAATGTACAGCTGCACAGCCACGTCTACAGGCATAACTGGACCCGGCATTGGGGGAGCGAGGAGATGAAGAACTCTAAACACATACAGACAAAAAACAAACAAGATGTGTGAGTATATAATGCCTTTAAAATGTTTCTTGAAATATTCTGCTATTAAACGATATTTTAGAAGGAAGCAGTGTGCCTTTATGAAGCAACACAACACTAATTAGACTTGAGTGGAAATGGCAAATGTTCGTGACAGCGGCCCTTGAGCCCCCCACAGGAACTCACAACAAAAGGTTGTAGGACTCTTAAGTATTTTACATGCAAATGTAAGTGCTTAACTTAGGTTGTCAAACATTTCAGTAACTACAAAACATGTAACCATAACAACACTCATCATTACAACGCTTCTTGTTACAACAAAATAAATAAATTCAATTAAATAAAATTAACATTAAACTATGCAATAACATACACCAAAAAAGGGGGTTCGTTTTAAAAAATAATAAGTAAATTTTAGACAGTCGACGTGTCCTTACTGTGCCACATGCACCAGAAGACACTTTGTATTTTTAAACTCTATTTGTTTAACTGTCCTTACCTTGTGGAACTCATTGAGAAAGTGCTTCAGTTTAAAGTGGTCTCTTGAGGAACGCACATTGCAGGGGAGACGGATGTGTAAGCAATCCCAGAACGCTGATTATAAAGTAAATTTCGTTAATTCAACAGTTCACCCCCCGAGCTGAAGCCTGTCCTCCGTGCTCCTCCGACACACCCACACCAC
Source organism: Enteromius paludinosus (assembly GCA_032361165.1). Lineage (NCBI taxonomy): Eukaryota > Metazoa > Chordata > Actinopteri > Cypriniformes > Cyprinidae > Enteromius > Enteromius paludinosus. Next base: position 8,217,610 of record JAUMHQ010000078.1, on the reverse strand, counting down.
GCACGCTGCACTCCCTGCGAGTCCTTTAATAAAGCCCAGTTCTGCTTATTTGCATATTCCACACCCCATCCAGTGACCCAGTCGCACATTTTGTGGCGACCAATCACCGCTAGAATAGATTTAGTACCGTGGACCCCTGTCGGTGCAAATTATATCGCACTCGCGTGTGAATATCTACTGCCAATTACCGTGGTATTGTTAAATCGACTTCCTCTCGGGTGTAGTAATGTTGTAGTTTATATTCTCTTTTATTTCAAGACTTGTAAATGTTTGGCTGTCTCCATACAGCTGAAGGTGACGCATCATAGTAATCTTTAATCTAGTGAGAGGGATTGTTTGCCTTGTGAATGTAGGTCATGGGTAAAATTAATCTTTATTTCTGCAGGTTGTAATAAGCCATGAATCTAAACTTAGCACTGACATTAATTTATTAATACAAATGCGTTTAACACTACAATTAAGAACTTACAGTGTCTGGTATGTTTACCATGGTCCAAATGGCTCTTTTTTGGCCTCATTACATGACTGTGGCGCAGGATAACATGGTTTTACAAGCAGTCCAAATTCAGGCCATTCAATCCATGTCCTTCATGCAAGCTATACTAATAAAAACCTGGCATTATCTCTATCAATCAGTCTCTTGATCATGTTTCTCTCAGCTGCGTGATTTTATCACCATTTGGTGATCATTGATCAATACCTTCGCACCTTTCTTATTGATGTGCAAATGTTGAAGCTGTATGTTTTGCTGATTAGAGGTTATCAGCCCAACGGGTCACTAGCAAAGGGTCCAAACGTGTTAAAACGTGTTATAACATCTAAGACCCTTCTCTCTCACTAAGACCACGCAACCATACCAGGTTGGACCACGGGTTTGACTCCCATACGGGGAGAATATGAGAGAATGAGATTATCAGAAAAAAAAATAGATGTGAGGAGAGATTATATTCCAACGCTTTCCCCCGAGAAACTTTGGGTCCCTCAGCAGTTTGTAAATGTTTTTTTTACTCCCGTTTAATATTTTTTTCTATCACCATGTTCCTTCATGTAGCTAACATATTTAAATACTAAATAGCAGCTTAATGCATTGATGTTAGATTATTAGTTTGAGTTCCATACGTCACATAGATTACATTAACAATACTTGATTAAAAAATGCATTTAATTACAGAGTCTAACTTAAACCGATACTTTTTCGGGGCATTTGTGGATTTAGACTGACCTCATCTAAAAACACTGTTGCACTTCTATGGCATAAGCATACGATTAGACTATAACCTTACAATTGCATAATAAGCCCCGAGTCATGCTGCCAACCCCCACTATGGCACACGAGCCTGAAATAAAACGAGTGCTTGGCTGTCACTAAACGTTAGTGTCTTATTCGGTGCAATTGTTATCAATTGAAAAATACAGTGGTGGAGAGAGACATCTAGTGGACACTGTAAACAAAGTATTCATTTCAAATCAAGTCGACAAGAGCATTAGACTGTAATTGTAAAGTATATCTCCCATGTCCAATAAAGTAAAATCTTATTTTAAAGACCCTTTTAGATAGACAGACATACAGAAAAGTCTGGTAAGTTACACAGCAGTTTCAAGTGTATTTCAACATCGTACGGACAGGCGATTTCATGCAGTCTCGTGTTTGTCAGATTTGCAAACACACGACCAAATATAGCCAATCATTAAATCAGATGCTCTCCTGACTGCCTAACTTTGGGTCGATGCACCACATCAACGAACTGTCTAAAAAAAAACCTGGCATGGGGGCTATTTGATATGCTGCAACTTCACAAACTTAAAAAAAAAAAGACAAATGCAAGTCAAACGCCATGAATAGCTGTGACACACTTCTTAATTTTAAGAGTTACTATTTTACTGTAAATGTCACAGATTTCTAAAACACAATAGCCAAGAAAATTATTCACAAATAATTATTAAATACTTATTATTTACAATAATTTCAGAATTGTTGTGTTTCATTTATTTAATAACTGAATTATTTCATTATTCATTAAATGATTACATAGACAAATATGGTTTGTTTTTTAAGAAATTAAGTGATGATATCCAGCAGGGGGCGCTGCTGTTATGAATAGAGCTCACAGGCATTGAATCGGACTCAGTGACCAGCCCTTCTGTAAAAAAAAAAAAGTGTATTGCAGTTATTAGTGCGTATAGATTTTCAGTATATTAATGTAAGACATGTGGTTGGCTTCTTAATCTGTTTCCATAAATCATTTTTTTTTTTTAACCTTGCTACTTCCACTAATGAAGCAATTTGGTGACATGTGCCAGGATGCTGACTGGCACAAGATGCAGAGAGTGCAAAAAACTTGCGCTTTTTAATCATTGTAAAGTTATTTCTCTGCTTTTTTAAAGCTGAACTGCATGAGGCAGCAGAAATTCTGATACGGTGAACAAATTAACGCTTCACAGGCAGTCACTGGTGTCTTATTATTTCCCTAATGGCCAAATAACCCATGAGCCCTGGGTTTCAACATGGCACAGCTTCCAACCTCTACTGTGTCAGAACTAATTTTGTGTGTCTTGTATCACTCTTTGCAGTTTTCCATTTGATCGATGTAAGACTCAAGAGGGTGAATGTGGCATAAGGCCAGGTTGAAGAATAGAACATTGCAAGGGTGTCCGAATGGGTCACTTCTCCACTTTGTACAAAACTGTTCCGATGTGGGAAGCATCTTGAGCCTCTTTGTGTGATTCTCAGGGGTCCCAATTGGGTTTTGGGGAGGCTGGTGTTGTTTCCCTGTAGATTGGGATGGGAAAGGGGGCCTTAAATGGGGCATCTGGCTGAAAGCCTGTTTTAAACACTTGATTTATGCGCACAGACTAAGAGCCAGTCTATTTAGTAAGTGATGTGCCTGTGTAAGAAAGAGAGTGTGTGTTTGAGTGTGTATTCGTTTCATAGACTGGGCTGAAGATGTGCAGCTCATTGAGATTCTGTCTCCAAACACAGCATGTACTGGACAACAGTTCACTGTCTGCAAAAAACCTATACAACCACTTAAAATTCACCCAAAAATGAAAATTCTGTCATTAATTACTCACCCTTGTGTCGTTCCAAACCCATAAGACCTTCATTCATCTTCGGAACACAAATTAAGATATTTTTGGTGATATCAGAGAGCATTATATACTGAAACATTCTTCTCCCGTGACTTATTTCACAATTTTAGAGAATATTACTGCGTAAGTGTGTGCTTTCCATTAGGCGTAAACAGCCGCAGATTACACAAATTTTGCTTTCACACGGATGTAAACAAGGCTGATTACATCAAATACATTTAAGCTTGCATACGGTGCATTGAGATACTCTCAAAAAAGGCAGAAGTAAGTCACGGAGAAGAGAAAAAGATGTAATTATTATTTAATTTGCCCAAAAGGTATTTTCCTAGCATCACAAAAATGAGGTTGATCCACTGAGGTCACATGGACTGTTTTAAGTTTCTGGATCTGGGATCATTTCAGTTTTATTGCTGTCTATTGAGGGTCAGATAGCTCTCTGATATCATCAAAAATATCTTCATTTGTGTTTTGAAGATGAATTAAGGTCTTGTGGGTTTGGAACGACCTGAGTAATTAATGACTGAACTTTCATTTTTGGGTGAATCCTTTAAGTATCTGGTAAGATCTTAAAAACATTACAATTTTATTAAACATTTCAGATCTTTTTCAAATAAATTTGAGAAAAGTTCTAAGAGCATAATTTATACGATTTGCTAAGAAATATTAAGGCAACACAAAAAAACAACATTATATATATTATATATTATATAATATATTTCTCATTTTGAATTAAATTGTCCGGTTTCTAAGATGATGGGCATAAAACCGTCAGCCTTATTTTATTGCATTTAGTTTTGTTGACTTTTTTGCACTCTGGGACATTCGCTCTCAGTAAGTAAATTAACAATTGTCCTTGCTGAATGGCAAAATACTTGAACTGAAAAGGGGAAAAACTGCAATAATGCTCTAAATAAGAAACTAAAACTGCCAGCATGAAACTGCTGATTCATTCAGGAATTCAGTAAACATCTCACTTTCCCTGCATCCCAATGCAGTGCATACTATCCACCCTATCTGCCCTTAATAGTATTGAAACTTACTAATATGTCATAGAATTTAGGATGGATAGTATGCACACTAGGGATGCCACAATTCTCAATATAATATTGAACCGTTCGGTACGACATCCACGGTTCAATACGCACTTGTGAAT
>JAUMHQ010000078.1:8192746-8206065 GCA_032361165.1 Enteromius paludinosus | reverse complement strand
GGGTCCAGTTCTCCTCTGGCCGGACACCCAGCACCTAATTTCCAGTTCAGTTTAAACACATGTTAGATTGTGTAAGGTTGTGTCCTACATTAAATAAACATTAGTTAGCAGTTTATAAACACAGCTATAAATGCTTTATCCTTGTTTTATAAGCATATATATATATATATATTTATAATATACTTAATAATTGTATTTTCATACTTAAGAATCAGTTAATCATTTCTAAATTATTCATTACATTATTTACAAACCAGTTAGTAGTTATTAGTTTATTAGTATCATTTATAAAGTGTTAGTCAATTATTAATAAACTATTTGAAGGAACATTTATACATCTTATTATTCAGATATATAGTAACAGTTATAAAGTTACAAGACTTTATTAAGCGCATATTTCTACTGTAACTCATGATGAATTCAGGTAGTTATAAAACATTTACTAGCTGTTGGTTAACTGTTTTTGTGAGCTCATCTAAAGTGAAGACTATTTATGCCTTGTAAAGCAGATACAAATGAGATCTAAAGGTCTGATATTAAAAATAAATTCCCAGTACCATCACTGTATAATAAAATGCAATACAACCCTTTTATAAAACAATAATATAAAAAATTTCAATTTATCCAAACTACCTAACTCCTACTACTACTAACTTTAAAGAACATTGTTTTATATTCATTTACCTGAGGCTTTAAATCTCATGTGTATCTGCTTTACAGGGCATAAATAGTCTTCACTTTAGATGAGCTCACAAAAACAGTTAACTACATGAATTAGTATGAAAATACAATTTTATATATATATATATATATATATATATGCTCATAAACTAAGAATAAAACCTTTATAGCTGTGTTTATAAACTGCTTACTAATGTTTATTTAATGTAGGAACAATGCTTTATAAAAGATGAATTAACCATTTACTAGTGTGTAGTTATTATAAAGTGTTACCAAAACGGGGGTAAAAAAAAAAGTCCAAGTGACATCATTGGATCGACTTCAGTTTTGCACCAACATGAGAATACGTTTTGCACAAAGAAACAAAAAATCATATACTCAAACCATTCTTCTCCTATGACTTGTGTCTTCCGCCATTTTAGAGAATATTACTGTGTAAGCATACCCTTTGTTCTCGGCGTTAACAGCCACCGATTACAGACATGCTCGTGCTTCCACCAGGATGTAAACAAGGCTGATTACGTTAAAGCTTGCGTATACGGGGCATTGAGATTCTCTAAAATTGCGGAAGACGTAAGTCACAGGAGAAGAGTAAATTATGTTATTTTTGTTTTATTTGCACAAAAAAGTATTCTCCTAGCATCACAAAAGTGAGGTTGATCCACTGATGTCACATGGACTTTTTACCAGTGTTTTTGCTACGTTTCTGGATCCGGGATCATTTCAGTTGTGTTGCTGTCTATGGAGGGTCAGATAGCTCTCTGATATCATCAAAAAATATCTTAATTTGTGTTCCGAAGATGAACGGAGGTCTTATGGGTTTGGAATGACGTGAAGGCGAGTAATTATTGACTAACCCTAAAGTTCCCATCTGCTATAAAACACAAAATTTGAGCATTTGTACCACTTGAAGCAAACTTCTCTCTTTAGACTTTTTTTCTGTCCTGCTTTTAGGATCTTCACTCTGTACAGCAAGTCATTACCGCTGGACGTGGCATGTCGTGTTTGGGATGTGTTTTGCCGAGATGGAGAGGAGGCGTTATTCCGAACAGGACTGGGAATTCTGAGGCTGTACCAGGATGTTCTACTGCAGATGGATTTCATCCATAGTGCGCAGTTCCTTTCTCGGCTGCCTGAAAACACTCCTGCACATGCACTCTTCTCCTGCATCGCGAACACGCAGATGATCAGTAACAACCGCCGGTGGAACCAGGTCAGAAATACACACATTTACAACTGAGACAATTCATTTTTAATCAAATAAAAATATTGAGATGCTTTATTTCACTTTTGGTATCAATAATAATTTTAAGCAAATTAAAATGAATGGCATGTTAAAAACTTTCCAAAGAAAGTTTAATGTGATCTTCAAGAAGAAAATGCTTACTTTTAATCAAAATGAATGACATAAAGCCTCAACAACCTCCCTTTTGTTTCCTGTCCACCAGGTCTTTTCTGCTCTGATGAAAGACGGACTCAAAGAAACTGACAAAAGCAGCAGTGGCAGCAGCAGCAACAGTCCTGCCTTAAGAAGCTAACGGCTGACTGTCCCAGAGGAAGTGATGATGTTTCTGAGACTCTGAAGGGATGGCTGTCATCACTCAGCACTTTGACCTCTGCAGTGTGCCTGAGGGACACCTCAGGCTGAGCCCTGATGTGCTGATTGTCCTGTTTGAAGAATCTCCTAATGAACTTGTGTTCTGTGGAAGGGACATTTCTTCACTTGCGCTCGTGTGTTTGTGTAAGAATGAGCCCGAGAATAAGAGAAATGTGAGTCAGGTGACCGTATAATGTGCCAACTTTGTCAATGTTACTTTTGTAATGTTGTGACTATAAGAAAACAAATTAATCAGAATTGTTTACACACACACACACACACACACACACACACATGCATTCAGAGGTCTGTGCCACATTATTTGAACACTCCTTTGGTTGATGTGAACCAGTGGTAGGCCCTCTGTCTCACACACACACAGAATATAAACCTGCAGTAGCCTTTTATTAGCATATGCCAAATCTGTTGTTAATGTGTTTAAAGCTGTTTCTCTCCATTTATGTGGATTCCGCCTGTTTGCTTATAACACATGCATCACTGACAGCAGGCATAGAGCCCGTCTGTGACCATGCTCAATATGTTTAAAAAACACAGAATGAGAGCTAGAAATCAGAAAAGAGCATAAAAGAATTTCTATGAACAGGTGCTGTCAGGTATTAGCACTCCATATTTTATTCTTTGCTATAATCTGCTATATTAATTTAAATAAAAGGTTTGGACACACTTACATAACACATGTACACACACTAACCAACCAGCTGCAAACGAGAGATCAGCTTTTAGCTTTTGCACCTTCTACTACACTCCAAATGAATGAACCTTGACATTTCCTGATGTTTTTTTCTGTTGTTATTATTATTTTTTTAATTTAAGGGTAGTTTCTGTTGCTTCCCACCCCTACACACCTTTCTTTTTTTTTTTATCTTCCTCGCTTTTGTACAGTTTTTGTTTGTGTAAATTTCCGGTGTGAGGGCCCTAGTGTAGATGTGGTAAAATCCCAGTATTGGAGACCTGCTGTCTTCCCCCCCTTTTTTTTTTATCTTGTAAAATGTAATGTTACTTAGCAGTTTATTAGAAGGTGCAAACCAGACATGGGGGCAGTATGTCTCTTTGAGTGATATTTGAAGATCATTGGGAAATGTATTTTAAAGTTTGCTGCTTGATGAGAGGTTTATGGTCCATTGTGCCCTAAAGTCATCATTTTAAACATTAAATATAATGAAATACTGCTAAAGAAAAAAATGTTTCTTCTTGCTTCCTTTGTACAGTACTAGTACCTTTTCACACAAGACATTGCACTGTGCTGATTTTCCATCCATTTTCAGGGTAAACTTGCACTGGACTCTTGTCTTTTCATGCCTGGCATTCTTTGATTTTAACAAGTGCAAAAAATTCAAGCAAAGATGTGGATTCACACTGAATGAATTGTCCCTTAAAGAGACTAACATTGATCATAATTCGTCAGAAGCAATAGTCTCGTTGAAAGATGCTGTGATGGACAAATGCATTTTAGTTAACCTTTAGTTAAAGTCACAGCCGCAGTTTGTTACTTGCTGTTATAAGTACATGGTATTGAGAAAAGGGAAGGTTTTACTCCAGATAACATTACATGACAGAGGATGATGGTGTAGAGAGTCATACAAACTATTTACTTTGGATATAGCTGCTACCAATTCTTTTTTTTTTTTTTTTTGCACATAGCCAATCTGGAAGGAATCAAGACTTGAAATCTCTATAGAACAACTGTACATCAAGCCAGTGCAACAATAAACTGTTACATTCCACCAGGATGTAAACAAGGCTGATTACGTTAAAGCTTGCGTATACGGGGCATTGAGATTCTCTAAAATTGCGGAAGACGTAAGTCACAGGAGAAGAGTAAATTATGTTATTTTTGTTTTATTTGCACAAAAAAGTATTCTCCTAGCATCACAAAAGTGAGGTTGATCCACTGATGTCACATGGACTTTTTACCAGTGTTTTTGCTACGTTTCTGGATCCGGGATCATTTCAGTTGTGTTGCTGTCTATGGAGGGTCAGATAGCTCTCTGATATCATCAAAAAATATCTTAATTTGTGTTCCGAATATGAACGGAGGTCTTATGGATTTGGAATGACGTGAAGGCGAGTAATTATTGACTAACCCCTAAAGTTCCCATCTGCTATAAAACACAACATTTGAGCATTTGTACCACTTGAAGCAAGTGGTACAAGCAACTTTAAAACAATAAACTAATAAACAAAAAAGGTCCTGTTAACCAGGCAGGCGTTAACATGAAGCTTATACAGCAAATTGAAAACACTGACCACTCTAATCCAATTAACGTTTATTCCTGCACACAGTTCTCAGAACTAGAATGTTGCAGAGCGTTTGGTTTGGTTTGCTTAGGACAATGATGAGTGGGCTGGCCTGGATATACAGCCAGAATGTCTGCACATTGTCCTTAGTTTCAGTTTGACATCATCTCTGGTTCTTCACATTAAATGTAACAAGGGTAAAAGTGACTATGTAAGGTAAGCTTCCCGGTCCTACACTGTATACAGTTGGAGTGTCACCTACAGGATGCATTAAGATTTTAACAATCATGTCTAGGCATTCTGAGGCCTTCAACCAGAGAAGAATTCCCAATTACTGCTGATTGAAATGTATCTCAAAAGCTCAAACACACAGCTGACACTTTCAGAAGAAAGAACATTAACACTAAGGTGAATCCTTATCTGATTTTTTCTTGTCCTTTTTTTTCTTCTTTTCTTTTTTCTTCATTTTCTTCTCCTTCTTCTTTTTCTTTTTCTCACTCTTTGTTGATGCACCATCATTGTCGTCATCGGTTTCATCCTTTTTACTTTTGTGTTTGTCTTTACTCTCACCTTTACTGTCTTTGCCCTCTGGCTGATTTTTGAGTTTGCCATCAGTCGAATGAGGGCTTTTTTCATCTCTCGCTTTCGTGCGCTTTCGTTCAGGACTGCGTTCCTGGTAGACTCTTGATGACCTACTGTGTGGGCTCTCTCGTCTGTGAGATGATGTGTGATGCTGGTCTTCATGTCTCTTAGCATCCCTGTGCTGCTCGTGTGACTCAGTTGTCTGCAAAGACAAGAGAGAAAGCTTGTGTTTCCTTCTCACAATTACTGATGCAGTGGTAAATGGCATTTATAATGTCACCTTGCTTCTGTCCTTGCGGCTGTGGCTTTCTACATGTCTCTCTGCACTGTTTAGATCACCAAAGAACTCCTCACAACGCTGGCAGAAGAACCCCATCACTGGAATCAAATCACCTTCACCTACAATCAAGATTCATGTGGATACATAAACGTGTATTTGCAAAGATGCATTTTTAAACTTAACTGTCCGATAATGATCTATTCCATGATCATGTAAATAAAATCAATAAACAGTTGCATTGAAAAAAATCAATTACAATTACATCTTTAAGTAACTTCTTTGAATAAGTTGTTCAAGTTGAAGGGCTCATTTAATACCTTCCTGCTTCAGCAGACCCTCCAGTTCCTTCACCAGGTACTCTTTCCTTTTCTTTTGAATCTGTTTCTCTCGTCTATCTTTCTCCTTCTCATTAGTCTTCTAAAACAGTCCAATGTGTTCACAGTTAGACTCTTGAGAGCATGACTACTGAGCCAAAAGTAATAAAGACTAATAACAACTTAAAGAGTTGTGATGCATGACTCTTTATACCTTCTCATCGCGCTTGGAATCGTGATTAGAATGGCTGCTTCCGGAGCGATTACTCCTATTATCATCAGTTTTGGTCGCTGAAAGAAGACATACATTAAAGATTGAATGCATTGAAAGCACATGGTTCTTGTGAAGTCTTCTTGGTCTTTTTATCATTTCTTTCCAAACAGCTGACAGCCAGAGAGAACAAAACAACAGCTATGATGCAACACAGCCTCTTAAAATGCACTTTCAAGAATTCACATATGTCTAGCATGTTCAGTACTCAAAACTGACGTTATATTTGCATATTGAATACTGCTTGGTCTTTATCAAACTTTCAAAAAAAAAAGAAAAAAAAACGTAAAAAGCCTAAAACATGGCGGTTCTGACCTCGGGACAGTGCTTGCAGCGCCTCCAGGGTTGGTTTGAGCATCAGAAGCGAAGCAGGCGTTCCATGTTCTTCCTTTTTTTCCTTTAGTCTAGCAGCCATTTTACAGATGTCAGCCATGCCTGGATCCAAGCCGATGGTTCTGAGGAGGGTTCTCACCTTCTCGCATTCTTCTGGAGTGACTTTTGTGGTGCCAGAAGCTGCGGGCGGCACACTAGCAGGCATGACATGTGCATTGGGTTCCTGGAGACTGTGAGTCTGGTGTTCTTTACTGAGATGATGAACCGGAGACCTCACAGATCTCGTCTGGGCCAACGGAACGGTCACAGCCTGAGGTTTGGATCGCTCCTCTTCCTCTCCATAAAGGAATTCCTCTTCCTCTTCAACGGTCTGGAATGCAGGCTTGGTTTCAGGCTGCCGGTTGGGTGTGTTCCAGGATAGGATATTGGAAAAGCTGCCGCTGTCTCCGCCAGCCCTCTCGTGAGGAAGCATGGAACCATAAAAGTGTTCAGCTGAGGTTTCAGGTTCTAGGTTCTGGAAGTCTCTAACTGCATACTGATTAGCTGGAAACATTCCCTTTGTGTCATCGGTACTCTGTTTAAAAGACAAACACATTTGACATTACTTGTAAATGAAGGTTAAATGATTTTAAATGGCCTGAAAGTCGACAAGATGAAATAGTATCAACAACAAAGAAAAAGAAAAGTGTCTAGCATTGTATTTTGTTGTTCCTAAAAGTAAGTAAATTAATTGGCTCTAAAAGTGTCAAAAATAATCTTTTACCCTGAACACATCTTAATAGTCATTAAGAATTCATTTTGAATTCATAAATATCACAGTTTTTTACATTCATAAAACTTTATGTCAAACTAATAAACTAAAGTTTATTTACTTTTTACAATTACAAACCATACATATTTAGGTCTGTATGAAGGGCATTGTAGTGTGCTATGTGTTTGTTTACTTGTTTTCACAACTGCTGATTCTCCAAAGATTTGTCATTTGAATGATATATGACTTCTCTGTGTACAGACATGACATGACAAGCACACAGGAATGAGATATTTATGCACTTTCCTGCAAAATCATCTCAACAGCTCAAATATTTTTATTACATTATGTCATTGTTTCATTAATAATTTATTGAAAAAAGGAATTCGTAATGTATTCCCGTGTAATTGACCCACAAACCAAATAACATAGAAACTTAAAACTCAAAACATGACGGAATAGTGTTGCGCACCTGGCTTCTAAGGAGGGCATTCTTGACCAAAGGAAGGTGTTTGTCTAGATCTTTGTTTTGTAGGATCTGTTTTAGTCCATGAAACAGATCAGGCATGGCACTGCTGCCAAGGCTGATTGCGCTGCTGGCGCTGCTAGAGCTGTGATTGCCTTCAGCAGTTCCTCTGGAAGCCTGTTTTGTCTGGCTGGGGCTCAGGCGTGATTTATTCTTACTGTGTGCTCCACTCTTCCCGTGACTGCGGCTGCGGCTATGACTCCTCGCACGACTTTTGGCCCTCGTGCGGCTTTTTCCTCGACTGCGGCTGCGTGTTTTGCTGCGAGCCCGACTCTTTCCCCGACTCCGAGCACGACTTCTTGCCCGGCTCCTTCCACGGCTCCTGCTGCGACTGCGTGGACGGCTCCTCCCTCTGCTCCGGCTCCGTGTTCGGCTGGAATGCTTGACTGCTGTGCGATCACCACTGTCATTTTTATCTCCAGGCAGCTCAATCCGGTCACTTGCCTCCAGGATTCTGAGAAACTCTTCTGCCTTTTTCCTTTTTTGAAACACATTGGATTCAGAACTAACGGTTTATATATACACACACAATATTGACAATAGTAATTGTTGCTTGAGTACAAAATAAGCATACCAGAATGCTTTCTAGAGGATCATGTGACACTGAAGACTGGAGTAATGGCTGACTTCAGCTTTGGATCACAGGAATAAAAGTACTTTTTTAGCTATAGTTCTTTTAGTTCTTCATACCTGACTTCTTGGTTTTGCTCATCTAGACTTTTGGTTGACCAATTCTGTGAGGTTTGACCAAGCTGATTTGAAGACGTAAGCAGAGAGTTGATCAGCGTGGATCCACTTTGGTCAGCGTTGTGGCTGGTGAAGGGTCGCTTCTACAGAAGGAGGAAAGAAATTAAAGAAAAACAGAAATATCTATTTTCATACTTTTATTGAAAACTCCAATAATATCCAGTAAAAACGTCACAATGACAGATTTCTGCCATTTAAACCTAAATAAGTTTTAAGTTAATCCCTAGATTTAAATGAAGCATGACACTACAGCACATTACTTGAGATTGCCTTTCAATTACCAATATGCAATACTAATGCACTATACTTTCACGCACTGCTCTGACATGGAATCCGGAGATATTGGTTATATACAATATATTTAATATTAAATAATATATATAAGTTTAGCATTTCACCAGGTGGATGTAAACAATGCTACAAGAAGAAGATGCATGTTGCGTTTATGACAGGACCGAAAAAACACACCTCGTAAAACGATTCTCTGTTGTAGTTTTCATTCCCTGCTCCATACGGGCGTCCTGGAGGAGGACCAGGCAGCGGAGCGCAGTATCGAGGCCCTGGAGGAACCCCAAAAGGTGGGCAGAACGGCGGAGGTCCAAACGATGGCGCGGGGTGTCCGAACCCTGACGGGGGTACCGGTGGCCGGTGATAATCCGGGTTCAACGTACCTCGATACATGTTTGTGCATAAATATCTGATCACTTCATGTGTGGTTTAAACGAGGTTATTTTTTCATTCACTCTCTAAGCTCCCGTGTGTCTACGTGAGCCCGAGCGCGGCCACAGCGCCGCCTGCAGGACTGGAACCACAGCGCAGCTCACAAACGCTTGTCCAAACGATGCCAGTTCAAAACTTCCGCAATTAGGTTATTTAGCAATGTAGACAAAGACATAAATATACAATATTGATGTTACCCATTTAACACGTTTGCCATATTGTAATTTGGTTCACCTCTTTTAGATTGAGGCACACATGCAAACAATGGGCTATACTGTGTTCCTTGGGATTTTGTGAAGTAGCAAATAACAATAACAATTGTAAAAATGTTTAAGTAAAAATAAAAAGTAAAAGCCTCCTTTTCTTTTTTATTCAATGAAAAATATAGGTTTATAAATAACACGTGACTTGCACAAGTGTAAACAGTGCAAATGGCACTAATTCAAATAATAAAAAAGCTATGTAAGGATTTTATCATTTAAAAAAGTTATTGGCTAAGTATATATAAAACATAGACAATGTCTAAGATATAAACGATGTAAATTTAATTTATACTCGTGAAATTCAGCAAATGATCAATAATAAATTAATGAATAAATAAAAAATATAACAATTATAAAAATTAATACATTAAAGATGAAATCAAATGATTCTTTTAATAATACAATTCATTAAAAAAAAAAAAATTCTCAAGAACTAATAAAACGTATCCGGCATGTTTCTGGTCGCCTACAGGAGCTGTAAGGACCCCATTATGCCAACCCAGCATTGCAGTCATTACGGCTGCTAGAGGGAGTAATTAACAATGGAGTTTACTGATACTCTTGATTCCTTGGAGGACCTAGGGTTGGTGAATCAAATCTCTTGCTATCATATATACTTTTATGCTTTATCGGCCGTTTTAATTTTATGTTTTAACGGCATAAATCGGAGCTCGTGCACGCATGTCCCGGCACGCCGGTGTTCTGCATGATCTGAGACACACAACTGCTTCCCTATTCTGAACTTCTATACATTTTATCAACTTTTAAGTGAATGTTAATTAATTTAAAATGTTTTTTTTATTCCTCAGCAGCCGTGATTAGTTGTCTGTCATATCATCAGCGGGGGATATTGGCACATGTATTTGACAGCATGATTTATATAATCAATGAAGTGATTGGGCAGTGCTGCGTCAGCAGTGTTTAAATATCTCAAATATGTCTACTGCCATAAATAGCCTGAATCATCATAGCCTAAATGAACACACCTCTGTCACCACATTCCCAGCTCTAGATCTGTCAATCCGTAGACTGTTCTAGAATCAGTGAAGAACTGATAGGTAGGACGTATTTGTGTAAGTTTATAAGCCTTTGGATGTAATAGGTTTGAGGATAATTACTAACTTCTTTAGTATAATGTCTTATTTTCTTAATTTAAAACATGTAGCATTTTCAAAATATATACCAGAAGTAAGCATGCTTAGATATTGCACCATCAACGCGTCACTTCTCATTCTTCTAAATGGCAGGGCAAGTGCAGAATGTTCCAGGACCATAGAGAAATGCAAACATTAGCAAGTGACCTGCTCTGAAAAGTGTGTATGTGTGTGTTTGCAGATACCAGGGTCCACTCCTAGAGGACGGAGCTCTTGAGACAGCTGTGACGGGTGGTGCTGCATCTCCAGAATTCACTAAACTGTGTGCCTGGCTTGTGTCTGAGCTCAGGCTTTACTGCAAACTAGAGGAGAATGTGCAGGCAACCAACTGTGAGTGTGATCCCGCACATGTAATATAATGTACGAGACTGTGAAAGTGTCAATCAGTGTGTGAATTCTTGGTTTGGGGTGTGGCTTGTGCAGGTCCGAGCGAGGCTGAGGGGTTTCAGCTGGAGATGAGTGGTCTTTTAGCTGAGCTGTGCTGTCCATATCCTGCTCTAATAACTGGAGAGGTCACCAAACGTCTGCTGAATGCAAACAACTGCCTGTTACTGCTGAGTATGCAAACACAATCATTCCTGTGAATCTTTAGAAATCTTTCAAAAACGGGGCTGTTGGTGAACTAACTTTTTCTTTTACTTGAATTATTAAAACTATTAAAGCTGAATAGTAATGAAAACTTAGAGTGCCCCTATTATGCCATTTTAAAGGTGGCTAATATTGTTTTGTAAGTCTCTTAAAACAGGGTTATGTGTATGCAAGGTCAAAAAACACTTTAGTTTTCTCCAAAAATAGATTTAATTCCCCATTTCAAAATGATCCATAAGCGACTCGTGTGAATCAGTTCGAATAATCAGTCTGTCTAAACCCCGCCTCTCCGTGAGCCCTCACTGCTGTGATTGGTCAGATGGCGCAGTCCTATATGATTGGTCTACAGCTACAGCGCTCCACAGAGCTTGTACCAAAACTATACTTTCTGACATTACTAGAGGTGCTTTCTGAGAGAATATGTCAACTACTGTAGTCAGCAAGGACTACTGTGGAAAGTGCTCGCAATTTGCTTTTGTAAGTGAAGCGGACACACCTCTACGTTGCGAACTTAACTGCGTTAAACATCGTTTATCATTACTTTAGCTAATCAGACAGACAGACAGTCAAGCTGCATCAATCACAATGTTTAGACTACATTAGAAACGCAAGCTAGCCGGTGACCAGGACATCTGCAGGGTTGTTACACAGCATAACGTACACAAATACGTGTTTTGAACGGTCGCTAGAAAATACAATCATCAACTTAATCTTACTTACAGGTAGAAGTTCAGAGGAGCAAGCAGGTCCAAATAAACTGGGCACTGATCCATCTTTTAAGACCAACCGTTTGGTGAATATCGCGTTATACTCCAAGATTGGAAAAGCAGTCATTAGTAAAAATAGACTGTACTGCTGATGTGTTGATGTAAAAAAGAATGTTAATCACTCATTCTTTGTAGATTCATCTTTCAGAAGGGCATATAAAACAAATTAACTCTCACAGGATACAGCGTCTTCTTGACATGATGTAATCCACTAGGAGATTGTACTGTTTGGGGGCGGGGCAATTTGTTCGCGGTGTAGAACGTGGGCGGGCATTATGCAAATATGTTACCCAGTGACATGGCTCGGTAACAGAGAAAGATTCAAATCGCTCTTTTTTTTTTTTTTGATAGACAATAACTTTATTAATCGTGCACTGTCAGCGTCACAACTTTGCAGATAGTTTATGTTCACGTACAGCTACATGACACGCTGCATGAACAATCATATTTGAAAAAGCACAAAAGGGGCACTTTAATTACTAATACTAACAAATGAAAATGTAAAATATAAAAATAAGTGATTTAAAGTGTGAATAATATAACTCTGGCTCAAGATCCTTTTACGTTATAAATATTTTTTCGTATTCATACAATTCTTTCAGGCTTCTTGATCTCCGAGCTTGAGTCGTCTAGAATGATCCTGATCAACCAGCCCCAGAAGAAAGAGCAGGAGACGGGCGGCAGTAAAGTCTTCATGGAGCTGAAGGGCATCTGTATGGCTCTGGGCATGTCCAAACCTCCTCCTAACATCACCATGTTCCAGTTCTTCAGTGGTATTGAGAAAAAGGTGAGGTTTATTTACACTCGATTTATATTAATGTATATTAGATGTGTAAAATGGATTTGTGCAGAAGACCCCATGTGTTATCATTTATAAATGGTTATAGTATGTATTATTTTAATTTGAATGTTTTACTTTATTTTATTCTATCTTTATTAATTGTGGATGTTTTTTGTCATTACTGTGTCATCTGAGAGAGAACTGGATGAGTTTTGCTCCAAACACACAATGGGCTTTTAAACTTATTTTTGGCTGCTAAATCTGCCCTGGAGCTACAAACACACAAACTGTATTAGTAATATTTCCACGCAAATGACATTTTGGGAAGTTATTATTAGTCAGTAAACATATCTGTAAAAATCTCCGAAGGGAACTGTCTTTTAGATGGCATTTTCTCTTCCCTCCATGTTCATAAGCGCTGCACAGAGCAGCTTTGCGCTATATTAAAAATGCTGTCAGAGAGTGAACTTACTTATAAGGTTATAAGGTTTAAATACATATTTTGCCTGCAATTTAACTGAGGTCTACTAAAATGTAGCGTGTAAACATATCGCGATATAATATGGATATCGCCTGGACAGTGAAAAATATGAATTTTAGCTCATATCAACCCCCTAAGGCATTGGTCTCAAACTCAATTCCTGGAGGGCCACAGCTCTGCACAGTTTCGCTCCAACCCTAATAAACCACACCTGATTCAGCTAA
>JAUMHQ010000078.1:8162933-8174934 GCA_032361165.1 Enteromius paludinosus | reverse complement strand
AAAAGTGAGAAGTAAGTTTTTTCATATGGATTTTTAGTATACCATTGAATAATGACTGAATACATAAGCTTAAGCAAACAAAATATTGTTCATTTTTGTTCAACCAAGTCCAACAGACCAATATTGTGCCGTGCGTGATTTCACATCGAGCCGTATATACTACACACAGCCGTTGTTCACTGACGTTGTTCACACTCAGTGTGAAATCACGCACCTGATGGCATTTACCGCTGATTACATGACCGGCTTTACTGACAAAACACGATCTGGATCGGTACATCCCTACTTTCAAGTACATTCAGAACATTAGAAACGCTAGTGCTGGTGCTCCAGTATAATCGGTCCTCCGAAACTCATCCAGTGAGAAACGTTCCGCGGTGCAAAAATAAGTGCGCTTAAAATGCGTAAAAAAAATTTAACACGTTATTTTTGTGTAATTAATCTAAATTAACGTGTTAAAGTCCCGGCCCTAATATTTATATTTTGATAAATAATCCAAAAACCTTATTTACTGTATCTCGTCAAAAGATTGGGGTCGGTAATACTTATGTTTTTGAAAGAAGTCTCTTATGCCATTCAAAGCTGCTTATATTTGTTATTGTATTATATTATAATTTAAAAAGTAAAAATGTGAATTTATTCATGTAATAACAAATTTGTAGTAGCCTGTAATGAATAGAAAGTAAATAAGAACAGGACTTTTATTGTCAGTTTTGATTAATCTACAGCAGTGGCGGCCGACGGTATTGCAGGGGGGCCGCCAATTATTATTAATAGAAATAATAGTATTGTTAATATAATAAAAAACGCCTAGTTTGCTGATCCGTTATGTATATTTTCTGTTTATTCAATACATTACCAGTTTATTCAATACAGACAACTAACAGCCTTGCTTCCGAGTACTTAGTTAACCGACACAAAAAGCGGGATCGTTTAAATTCTTTTGCAGTGGGCCGCGGAAACATATGTGTTTGGCTGTGTGGGCCATGAGTTAAAAAAGGTTGGGAACCACTGATCTAAAGCATTTAAGTATTACATTTCTTTAAGAAAAATTTAAATGTTACTGACCCCAATTTTTTGAACAGTAGTGTATTTCATTATTTTTAACAGTCAGCCACTTGGCCTGTAATGACAAGAACAGCAATGAAATTTGTAACTAGCCAGAAATCCTGGGAGTGAAAAACAGCAAGACTCTGTGGTTTTAAGGTTGGATTTAACCTTTAAACACTGTCTGGTTCAGTGTTTTTGTGGTAAACTCAGGTCTTGCTAGTTGCACTTGTTTGCACACACACACACAGCTGAACCCTCTGAAGTCTTCAACTGCACTTTAGTCCTAGAGAGTAACTTTGTATAAGCGTTGCACAGCAGAAACCTCCCAGTATGCATTATCAATTGTGCTGATGTGAAACGAAAGGATAAATTTAGTATATCTATATAAGCAAAATAAAATCAGCTCTTACAAATCCAGCGCAGTGTTCACAGAACGTTGGCTTCAAATAAGTCATCTCCTGGAAGTTGTGAATAAATCCAGGCCCCATCTTACACTGCAGCAGAGGGTTGGCACGCAGGAAATACGCCATCATCTCATCCTTACTGATCAATCCATCCCTGCACAAAAAGACAGAGATCACCGTGATACCCTCCAACTCATAAAGCAGTATTTCTTTGCTTCCTGTGTCAGGTATGATGTCTGAATCATAAGTGTGAGCACAAAAGTTTAGTAGAAATGCATGCAGTCACACGCTAGCAATGTGGTTTGAGCGCTGAACGGCTAAGATGAACCACAAAGGACGCCTGGGGAATTTGTGAGTGTGTGAGAGAGTCCGTGCATGCCTGATGCTGTGCATCCTTCACTGGGAGTCATGACCTTCTGCCTTTAAACAATGCAGAAGGTAACCCACGCTGAGTAGCTGCATTGCCTGAAGTCACTGATGCTGCATTACTCATGATGCATTTTCTCTGATCATTAAAAATAAATACACAAATAAACTCTTTTGTGTTCATCCAGTGATACAGAAACATCAGCCTTTTCCCACAACTCAAAAAAAAAAAACACTGCACTTTAATTCTGTTTAAAAATGTATCATTGTTGTTTAAATATTACATCACTATGTTGTTTAGTCGGCGTGCCATGCTCTGCTCCATTTGCAGCGATAAAACAGGCTTACGAGTTTAGCACGCTTGAAATAACCCTTTGAGGAATATCCAGACACACTTAATCGACCCTGTCAGAAATGAGATGATGTGCTGAAAACGCAACACTTCCAATATCATCGAGCAATCTTGAATCTATGCCCAGGCTCGTAAAAGATTATCGACACTTGCCAAGAAACACTATTAGCAGTTTGGCACTACAGGGGTCTTTCACAAGAATCACACGTTTTGTGTGTGTGTGTGTGTTTCCTACTTACTGGTCTTTATCAAGCACACAGAAGGAATCGAGGAAAGGGAAATTTGCAGCGATACTCTCAAAGTCTTCTTGAGATATGTATCCGTCATGGTCATGGTCGTAGTTACGAAAGACAGACTTCACATGCAATGAAAACAGGAATACTCAAGTTTAGTGAATGTGTTGCATTGAGCAAATGTTAAATACATATCTGTTAAATGACTGGACTGTTCTCTGTATGTGGCATAAAAATGTGCACTGATATAATCTACCATATAATCAAATTCATATGATTAAACCATTCAGGATGTTTGGAGCCAGTGAAATAGGCTCGACATAAACAGCCCCTTATATTCTGGCTTATAGAACTGGAAAACAATTGGTGGCATTTATATGTTTCAAAAAATATGAAAACTATTTTGATTTAAATAATTGTCTGTGATGTTGTCAGCCTCTTACATCCACTACTTTTCTGATGTGTTTGTTGACCACTGAGGGATCTGGTTTGGTGGTGACCCCAGAGGCCCAGTCCAGTGGAGCCAGAGGTTTGTTGGGTGTTGTGGGTGAGGTGGGCTACAGAAATAAAAAACATGAGTGTTATTTTGTTTTACAAAAATAACCCTTTCCAGCAAGTCCTTGAGAGAGGGGAAGAAATTGTATGTTACGGTGTTACGGTTACAGTTGTGAGCACAATATCAAATGAGGTAGGCATGCTCATCAAGGCTGCATTTATTATATATATTATATATAATATATTCGTTTTATTTTAACATCATTTTACTTTTTTTTATATTTTCAAGATTTCAAAACATGATAAGGAATAATCAGAGACACATGGGCAGTACTGTCATCTTACCTGAGATTTGGGGTTACGGGGTTCTCTAAGAAGCGACAGCTCATAAATTTCATCCTCTGTGTAGTACAGATCCAAGGACAGCTTTACACAAACAGACATAAAACAAAATTGAAGCCACTCATTTAGTTTATAAACTCTGTGATTCAGTGCTGTGGTGAGGCTTTGATTGAATGTGGAGATTTACGAGCTGAACTCACATTGAGCAGGTAGATCAGGTCCATGTTGGGCTCCACCTGAGCCACAGCGCTCTGCAGAGACACCAGCTCATTAAAGGTGAGATACAGCTGCTGCATCTTCACAATGTTCACTTTCCCATCCTCCACCCAGTCTGGGAAGACCACGTGCACGGCGATCAGGTCCTTCAGGTGGACGCCTAGGATTGGGATTTTAAACCCTTCGCTTTCACTGAAAGCTTTGCGGTAAGCACAGTAATTGCCTTTTGACGAAACCAGCTCTGTCATTTCATTCCAGATCTGTCAACAGCATAGAAAATGACTGAAATTAATCACCTCTTTCTTTAATGCGTTCTGGGTTTCACACGTCTGACCACTCGCTTTTGTTTTTCTTATCAGTGCATTTCTCATATACAGTGGTCTGAAATTTTACTGACACTTCAATTCAACCTAAATGCATTCATTTGCATTACACAATAAAATATCTAACCAATTAACATCTGCCATATGCGAATCCTTTTTGTACAATAAACTGTACTTTTCGAAGCTATTTTTTTAATATTTGACTATGATTAGGGCTCAAACTGTGTTTCCTAAAAGCAACATCACGTCTACTGCTTCAGAACTAGGTGGTGGCTTCCAAAGACAGCTTGACTTGAGGGACAAGGGAGTGAACAAATCTTGAAGCAAACTATACAGCTGTTTTTGCAGTGACTGTTGCACCTTGGTGACCTCTGGACTGAGGTGAGAATGAGTTTCTTTCAAGCGGGAAATAGAGCTGTGACTCAGACCCCCGACCACTGCCATCAGTGTGTTAAAATTCTGTAGGTGGAGTAGTTTCTGAAAGAGACAAAAGAAACATAAACTGTCAGATATATAAATAAATGGGATGTCTGTCTGTCAGACAGACAGAGAGAAATAGATTTTTATCCATTAGTTCACATGTAATCTATTCATTTGCAGCATAATTGCACAAGTGCTGGCTGATCTCATAAAAGCAGCGCTCTTCTTTATTACTGGAGCTCCAGCGACTCGACAGCTCGACACTTAACATCTATTAGCTGACACGGATCATGTCCAGCAGGCCTTAAAACAGATACTAAAAGCCCAGGCTTTGTACTGAAGGGATGCCTGGGTGCTCTTCACAATAGAGGCGTTTCATACACCCCCGGCGGCGTGAGAGCAGGCAGGCGGCTCCCGCGCACTCTTTCCCTGGCAGACATTTACATATCAAAGGGCCTGGAAATGTCATCTAGCTGCTTTCAGAATGCACTGACAGAAACTGCTTTGCTAGGTGAAGGGTCTTGCATTTGCGTAATCAACAGTACAGTCCGACAGCGTATCGCTTTAGCGCGCCACTCCGAATGCACGTTTATTTTTCAGAATCCTGGCCTTTTAGCAAACTTTGTCTTTTGTAATGAGTAATTTGATCATTTTACGGGCTTCATTACATTGAAGCTGCATTTCCGGTTCCTTTATTTCTCACCCCTGTATTATTATATATTATAGTATATTGCTCAGGAATACTGCAATCCTTTTAAACAAGCTGAAGATACATTTATGTTCTCACCTGTGCAACATGGATGTATTTGTTAATGACCTCTGCTCTGTGCTGAGGGGTGAGTTTACTGAGAACCATCAGCTGAACCCACTGCGAGATCCCATTAAACAGAGCGATGGAGCGCTCTAATGTGGGGTTATCTACTAGACAGCCATGAATCACGTAACTCTGGTAATCTGTGAACTGAGGAACATAAACAGAGACACATTCATACTAGTTTTAGACAGGAACAAAGTAGTTCAAACAGTAGTTCAGCTGTTTCAAAGAATATCTTCTATAGTAAAAAGTAAATTAATTAGACTGAGAGTAGGATTAGAAGTGAATCGCTTTTGATTCTAGTGAATCTCTCGATTCATGTGGTTACTGTAAATATACAGACTGATTCATTCTGATAAATCAGTTCGCCCTAAAGTCTCTCGTACTCTCTTACTCCTTCAGGCCCTTCAAAAATGTAGATGAGCATGTTTGTTCATCAGAACAGATTAGGAGAAATTTAGCATCACTTACTCACCAATGGATTCTTTAGAATGTGAGTGCAAACTATTACAAACTATTAGGGAGAGTATCTATTTCTTTTCTGGGTGAACTATTCCTTCAAATGTCATGGTTTCTATCACATTCCTTTTTCCAAAGCGTAGTACTGATTTACAAGGGAGGAATGAATAAAGGAAGGATGTTTGTTAACTTAAAAAAATACTTGATTGTAAGCTGCTAAAAATAACAATGCAGGCCGATGGAAAAAAATCTGCAGAGCTGATAAGTGAACCAAAGTGTGTTCTCATATGCATAGTCTTTTTTCTTTCTATATCACAAAAACAAACACACAAAAACACGCATTATCTTTACTGACGTAAGTCCTCTACAGCTGCCGGCCTTCCCAGGTGAAGGAAACACTCTATTTTTCCATTTCTGCTGTGCAAACTAACCGATATCCTCCTGATGGACTTGTACTCTAAGAAGGTGAGGTGTTCAGCCAACTCGATGGGTTCCAGATGATCAAACAGCAGTGACGCTTTACCCTTCTTCACCTGTTTCTTTCGCTGAGTCAGTTTACGCATCCAGTCATACGAGGGGCTGAAAAGACAAACATGCTTTCACTCTTTTATGTTCAGAATCCCAACCTTTCAGTGTTTTTAAATTCTCCTACAATATAACAACATTAACTCAACATAACATCTCCTTATCATAGATCTCCCTCTATATAATGTCACAGCACAACCAAAAAACATAGTTTATGACAAGACATCTGCTATAAGATGCATCTCATAACATTATCATGAAATTATCTCATTAATTACAATGTGAAAATGTAAAATGCCATTCAGTGTTAATTAGTGACAAAGTCAGGTGCACAGTGCTCTCTGCAATCATAATCTGAATCAGTGATTTAAAAACATGCTCATTAGAGTCAAGTTATGCCATAAAAGGGCAACATTTTCATTTTCAGCAAAGTATTTTCATTTCAATCAAACTGCTCATGATTAAGCCAAATAGGTCAAAAGTAATGACACAGTCAACGATCGGCATGCTGTGAGCAGATACACAGCGTTCAGAACTCGAGTGAGTGTTTGTGTGTTGTAACAACACTCACATTGTAGAAATGTCAAGTAGTTTAATGTGCTCGTCACCACCCAGCTGGGCGGCTGCGTCTCGAAATTCTTCTGTAAGACGGATCAAACCTAGATCCAGATCAAACTCTGCAGGGAATTCAGCTATCCAGTACCTACACACACACACATGATCTCATTAGTTACATGCTCAAACCTTCAAACCTTTATGACGCACATGCTCACAAAGGTTTGAAAACTGTAAATGACACTGACGTTTTTTTACTGTGGCTAAACACAAAGTGTACTCTCAGTGTTTCAAAGTAAGTGTACATTTATATATTTTTTCTGCCCCAGATCATTCACCATTTCAACAAAGTAATAGAAACCTAAAGGCTTAATGCTGTTTGTTGTCAGGTAACAGCCTTGAGAAGACGCTCAAACCCATCATCACTGGACTTACTTGTGGGGAGCTGTAACCTTGAAGCAGAGTCAGTCTAGACCACAAACGCGAAAGATATAAACAGCTCCCAAATCTGCAAACATCTGTTTAGTTGGTGTGCTGGTGTACTAATTAAACTCATCTCATCCTTACAAAAAACCATTAGTATGCTGATGGTACAAGACAATGCAATGAAGCAAGAATTACCATATTTATACACAGCAAAATAGTGTTTAGATGGAATTTTATAGCTGTGGTTGTTAACTGGTATGTTGTAACCCCAAAAGGTCTATTTTGGGTTACAAACAAAGAGAAAAAAAAAACTGTAAATAAATGCTGGAAGTAAAAAAAAAAGTTAAGTAACTAACTCTATAATTCTGCACATTTAGAATAAACACTTTACAATTTTAAAAGAGAGGATAAAACTCTCCTTATTTTTACTTATATCATATTTCTGCAAATCGGCTAAATATTTCAAAACAAAATATTAATGTTTTTTTAGCAAAATATCTGCAACTTTGAATGATTTCCGCAGGATAATTTGACACAAGAGACTGTGAGAATAATGGAATAATAACATTTTAAATTGCAAAAATGTTTTTACTGTATTTACTGTACTGATAAAATAAATTCAGCCCTGGGTGAGCAAAAAAATATTTTGAAAACATTAATAAGATGGTTCAACGTCCAGAAACATGAGATGATTATGGAAAAAAACAACAACAACAAAAAAACAATGGTATTATTATAATACTTCTTGTAGTTCTATCAGACATGCCGAGTTGATTTCCTGAGAATCCCTTGAAAAACAGCAACAAATCTAGCCTGATTGGATGCTTCCAGTAAATATCAAGGCTACATTTTAAATCGAGCAAGGTTACTTTTCCCCCAGCAGGATGCAGTCCTACAAAACACTGACCTCCTTCATTTTCGTGATGTTTTTGTTTTGGTGACTCTCACCAAGTCCCTGGAGAAAGGAACGGATGAAGTGTATTTATGTCAGATGCATGCCTTCTATCATTAATTATGTAGATGTTTTTGACTGTCGGACTGACTTAGGGCACTGAGACACAAAAACACATTCTTTTCTTGCTTCTGTTTTTTTTTGAGACATAAACATCAGCTGGAATGTTTGCCCAGTGTGAGTCAGAGTGACATCATGCAGTTGCAGGAGGATGCAACCCAAGAGTAACGAACTTATTGTGTAACTGTCCATATTAGTGAGACCAATGAGAGCAGAGGTGAAAAGGTCATCAGACAACTTCTACATAACACCTTAATATACGCTGATAACTGATAAGTTACCCTAACCACGGGGGGGGTTTATGTTCATTCTAAATTGCTATTTATTTCCATTTTTAACCTTTTACCTTATTGGTTACCCGTGTTGTTCCCAGTCAAATATGAACAACCTATAAAAACTTGGCTCACTGATCTGAGCTTCTTCACCTTTTTCTCCTAGGTTGTTCCTTTAGCCAGGGAACACCAAAAGAAAAAAAAAGGCATTTTGTCAGCAAAAGTGAGCAAGTTTTAATCCAATGTGATAACCATAACAAGCATTTTTGGGAAAAAAGAAAATCCTCTGAAAATTGTAAATGGCTGGAACATAACATGAGTGTTAAATTAGATTTTCCTTCCCAGATTATTTTACGGTCTTGTATTTATTCTCAAAACAAATCCTGAAATCCTGAATAAAAGCCTGTGGTTTTGGTGGAGTGATAGATTTGAAAACTGGCAGGCAGATGTGAACAGAGAAGAAAGGAAAGGTTGCCTGAGGAGATATGCTTTGTGAATAATAGATGGATGAATCGCTGAATCATTCTTTGCAGTGCACTAAAACACAAAATGTCCAGTGAGGACAAACGTTGATCTGAAGGAGCGATGCCTGTCCTTGTGACATCATTGCTCCTTATTATGAGCGCAGGCTACAGTCACGCAGCCCCCGGAGAAAAAGAGGAAGAACAGAAGGGGAATATGAAAAAAACCAAAACGCTATATAACAGCCACCTCACGACATGTTCTGTTGTTGCCTAGCAATGCAAATAAACACCTTAAATCATTCAGAGGAGGAAACTCATGGGGAATAAATGGGTTGTTTATCTTGTTAAACGGAAGCTGTTTTTATTTACCTCATTAAATAGCAGATCTTCAGTCGTGTCCGTTGGCAGTCATCTCCCCGACAGTCACGATACGTGATAAAGAGTCAAGGAGCATTAAACATGCTGGAGAATAAATGGATGTATACGCACATACAACATGGCATTGCATTACACAACATACAGATTCAAGTGGCATTTATATGTAAGAAGGATAGCAGAAGCATCCTTTCTAATAAGATTTTCACAAAAAGAAGCTATGAAATGTACAGTGAATTCTCAGACAGTAGCATCATCTACTCAGAGCTAACAGATAAAAACCTAAAACAGCTATCTATTAAAACATCACACACAAACCACACACTCAACTCATACCTGACTGGCACAGGATATATAATCAAAAGTTTCCCAGCGAGCTCGGTGGAGGACACATACCAGCGATGCATCAGCAGAAGAGTTCGGGGAAGCTGATTTTCATGCAGCTCTCCTTCATCATCTATTAGAGAAAGACTTTATATTAAGGTCTAGTACATGCTATTAACAAATTAGTAACTACTGCATTTGCCTCAATAAACTCCTAATTACAGGCATATTATTAGTTGGAGAAGTAGTTGTTAAGTTTAGGTATTGGGTAGTATAAACCAATTAAGTGTTTGTAAACAGTGATGACGTGTTTTTTTGTGGGTGGAGTTTACAGGTGAAGGTCGATGGATAAAATAATAAAAATGGTAAACTTGAGGTTATATTTCAAAACTCTGATGTTATTCTTGCAATTCCGAGGTTTTATCTTACAATAAAATCAACTCGTCATTCTCTCTTTTCAGTTTACATCTCACACATCTGGCGTTTTTCCCCTCAGAATGGACAAACTCACTATTGTTGAGTTAAATCAAGCTGGAAAGTCCGAAATATGAGATATAGGCCCAGTTTCACAAACGGGGCTTAGCTTAAGCCAGGACTAGGAATTTGTTCATTTAAGATATTTAAGCAACTTTTACAAAAATGTCTTATAAGAAACTATTACAGGTGTGCATCTTAACACAGAACAAGGACACTGACATGCTTTAAGATATGTCAGAGCAAGATATTTTCATGTGAGACCGCTCAAACATGCAATTTAGTCTGGGACTAGCTTAAGCCTTGTCTGCGAAACAGGGGAATAAAGTTTTATTTGCAAGAAAAAAGTCAGACTTGTGACACAAAATAGCTAAAATGTTAAAGGTTTATAGTATTTCACGCTGTAACTGAGCAAATGTTCTATATGAACTGCATATGTGAATATAATGTAGACCAATTGTTTAAACCAAGTTAATGCTTTAAAAGTAGAGTAATCATACAGGTTTCATTCATTAGACTATACATTTAGATGTATTCGTTTAGCATCAAACTGTGACGTCTTCACAAAATCAGTCTACTAGGAATGTAAAATATGGCCATGCAGAATTTGTGGATTATAAGTACTAAAAAACACCCAATGTGTTAATAATAGGCATGCTAAAAAAAGCTACTAGTTAATAGAAAGAATTGGTTCAAATACAAAAGTGTTACCAATAATACATTATAATTAAAAATAGAGCGTGAGTAATGGAGAAAGTGAGGGTTACAGATCTTTTGTACATTACAAATGACAGATATATAGATACATATATGAAAATTGATATAAATATCTAACAGAGTATAACAGTAAACAAGGATCAATAACATTGATCACTAATTATACTGACCAATAATTTTTAGTAAGATAATTTATAATTATTAGCAACTATGATTAAGCAAAACAGAGGTCATTAATCATATGCAACCACAGCAATCCATAATGGCATCAACCAATAACAGTGGTCAATTATTATAAACAAATAATGAAATGAACAAACATCTAGCAACTGAGCTAGTCTGAGATTGGTCTTTTTGTCCAAAATGAAAGTTGTCATAAAGTGTTCACTCACCAAACGCATGAATGCAGGCTTCTAGCAGTAGCTCCAGAGAAGCAGCTTTCCCCAGCGTAAACGACCCCATGACCTCCCGTCCGACCTGACCTCACAGGGACATCCAGCTCTCTGCCATCAGGCAAGCCACCCTCTTTCTATCTTCTTTTCTTTTCTCTTCTCTTCCACGTCTCCTCTCCTTTAAATGTGCTCAGTGTGCTCAGCAAAACAATGGTTGACTTGTGCCT
Organism: Enteromius paludinosus; assembly: GCA_032361165.1. Taxonomy (NCBI): domain Eukaryota; kingdom Metazoa; phylum Chordata; class Actinopteri; order Cypriniformes; family Cyprinidae; genus Enteromius; species Enteromius paludinosus. Next base: position 8,163,697 of record JAUMHQ010000078.1, on the reverse strand, counting down.
CACTGCAGAAACAAACAAAACAGTGTCAATTATTAAAAAAAAGAAATATTTTATGAAGCCTTCCACATGCTTGCACCGAGGGGCTTTATAGTGAATGAACTGATGAGGCTTCACAATGAATGAATTGATGCTGTTCAGTAATCACCTCTTGCTATAACGTTTGTCAGCCAATCGTTGTCTTCTTCACACTTTTAATGAATGCAGTACAAAATAGGCCCTGAATTTATTTTCCAAAATGTGTTTTTGGCTTGTCCTGAATCACAAAGGTACACCTGTAATAAGTGTTAATATTCAAACTATTTAGTTAGAGTAGGTACGGCTGTGGAGTAGCTGGGTACCTGTGTGATAGACATAAACATAATGACGTAGTTCCGGCTAATGTTCTTCCGCAAGACCCGCACATTTTTGTTTATTAACCACTAGAGCGCCAAAAGTTACGGGCTGCAGCTTTACTAAATAATAATAATCTACCATGACAAAAAAATGCAGTTAGTAAAAAGTGACATGTTCATATAAAATTTGAAAATGGATAAAATTATTCTCATCCCATTACACTCCCAAAATGATGTTTTTTTGTGTTTGTTGCATTAAGAAGGATGTGCATAAATAAGGCATAATAAAGGCAGTCATGGCCTAACGGATAGAGAGTCGGACCTGTAACCCAAAGGTTGTGGGTTCGAGTCCCATGTCCGGCAGGGATTGTGGGTGGTGGGAGTGAATTCCCAGCACTCTCTCCACCTTCAATACCATGACTGAGGTGAGAC
>JAUMHQ010000078.1:8142183-8158952 GCA_032361165.1 Enteromius paludinosus | reverse complement strand
ACCTAAGCTACATACCTTCTATGTACATATCAGAGAACAATTAAAAATATTCTCTCAATGCATTCTATGGCACCTTTGAGGAAGTACAATAGTTCACCCAAAAATGGAATACATTTGGATAAATTGAGCATTACATTACTTGCCTATACATGGTGTTTACAAGTGTAAAGCTGCATGCCCCTTCTCCAAAATACACGCTTTCTCCTGCAAATAACAATGCCTTGTCTGAATCAGGAGAGAAATACGTACAAATCAAGTACCGTTTAAAAGCAAAAAGGTTTTTCTAAACATGTATGTCGGTGGATTGTGATTTGAGAGGACAACAGGGATGTCTGGCGAAAGAGTTATAAAGAGGTTATGGACAGAAGCGACAGTTTACAATGAAAAACTTTACGAGATGTTAATTGAGGGGCTTTCCTACTACTTTACTTCTATTGTAGGTTTGTTTTTATCAGTTACTTGGGCTCTCATTCTGACGCCACCCATTCACTGCAGAGGATCGGGTTCACTGGTAAACAAATGGTGCCGTGCTAAATTTCATCAAAATTGACTTACGTACACATGTATTGACCATCTCAGCAAAGTATAACTTTAGCAACTTTATTTAAAGTATAACTTAAAATACTTCAGCAAGGCTAGTTACAAAATCATTCTGATACGGACAGAAGATAGACATGCAACCACATACACAGCAGGGATCAAAAACACATTGACACGCTTGCTCTATAAATAGTCTGCTATTTTACTGGCTCGCAACCGTACTGCAAATAACACAGATAAGAGAAAGATGGTTTAGAAATAGAAACAGCAGTTAAAAAGGCACTAGGAATCAAAAAATCTACTGAAACAGCATATGAGGTAGAGTATGTAGAGAGACGGTGAGGAAGAACCATCTATGTTACAGACACCTGCCTACACTTGCCGTCATAGACTGTGCGTAACTGCAGAAACGACAGCTCTGTGAATAATTGTGTGTTTAGCGAATACATGAGCGCTAATGTGTTAACAGAGCTTAAATATTACTATACGCTGATTCGACTCACAGATTATCAGCAAACTGAGCACAGAGACGAAAAAAGAACTATTATTCTTTATACAGTTATTATTTTTATGAACTCGATTGCCAAGCCAACTAAATGCTGATTCTATTGTTTGTATAGGAAGTGTAATAACTATATGTTAATTATAATTCTAATAGTACAATGTTATTTACTATATTCATCAAATAACGATTTACTCCCTTACTTTTGAGTACCATATTTACTGTAACAAACATAGTTATTGATTCAAATGGAGAAGCTGTTGTACAACAGTAATTCAACATCCTGCTTTTCAAATTTAGATGTTCATGTGTGCATGTATGACTAATTACTGCAAAGGAACACAAGCAAGAACTATTTAGTGACACTAAACAACTCTAAATAAGGTCCTGACAAGCCACAGGTTAATGCTGCAGTATACATTCATCTTCTCAGCTATTTGCTTCATGGAAAACTTTATGAAACGATGATGAATAACTGTGATTTTTCCATTAATGCATTAACTTGAAACACGGACATGGTTAATAAAACCAGTGAGAGAGTGAGCTGCGGAGACAAACTGAAAGACAGAAAGCGTGCATGCATGTGTTGGAAAGAAAGACTCAGTGTGTATCCATGTGTGCAAGTGGGATTTAGAGGGAACGTAGATGTCCTTGGGCCACGATCGTCTTATGAACAAAAATTTGAAACTACAACAACATTTGCAATGCAACATCTGAGAAGACTGCAATGTGAACTGTCAACCTAGTGCTTTGCAGGAAATAGTGTGTATGTTAATAAAAAAAACACGTGTTTAGGAGCTACGCTCTTACAGATGTGTTAATATAAGTTAACCCTAAGCTATAACCCTAAAAGAATACTAACACACGCACAAACACACACACACACACACACAACTCTGTATAGGTATCTTTGTGAGGACATACATTGACTCAATGTAATCTCTAGCTCCTGAACCAAACACTAGCCATCAGAAGTAAGTGCTTTACCTAAACCCTTACCCTAAACCTACCCTTTACGCAATTATAACCTGACCCCTAAAACCAAGTCTTGACCCCCCAAAGAGGTCTTTAAAGGGCTCCCAGAAAGTGAGGGCCAGCCGAAATGTCCTCACTTTACCAAATTGTCCTCACTCTGATGATCTAAAACTCAAAGCGGCCCTCACAAAGATAGCTATACAAGTGCATACACACACACACACATATATATATAATGGACTGTTTGACACCACTAATATATATGGATCACTCTGTGGTGGCGACCCCTGAAGAGAAAGCCGAAGGCATGTGTATATATATATACAGTATATATATATTAGTGCTGTCAAATGATGAATCACGATTAATCACATCCAAAATAAAAGTTATTGTTTGCATAATATATGTACTGTGCATTTGTATAAATACACACTCAAATATTAAAAATAATATATATTACATATAAAACTAGGTATATACAATTATTTGACCGTATTTACTTTACGATATATATAATTCTTCACAGAATAAAAAAATATTAATATATAACCTTAGTACCAAAACTAAAAAATGTAAAGGAATACATGCACAAAATCACACCAGCATACAATGCATACACTCTCTGCACAACATGATGGTCAGGCTGACCTACTATCTGCTAACAGATACTGACCAGCCCTGTGATCATCTGGACTGACAGATAAATATCAGCGTTTCCCTAACTGGCTCCAACAAACCATGACACACCACAAGAAAACATTGTGACCTTGGAATTCCTTTGTCGAATCTCTGGCTGCAACATGTTTGCGTTGAGAGTGTAAAGTGGCCTTCTGTACTCCTCAGATGATCACAGTAACACCATCTGACTTCAGACTACACACATTTGGATTGTGCAGAGTGTGTGAACTGCACAATCACACCAACGTCCAACATGTCACGGTTTATCACTAGTTTGTGTTAAACCACTGGCTTTAAAAAGGAATGACAGTCTGTCATGCGATCGAATGAAAGAGATCTTACCTGCCTGTGCAGATCACTGGAGCTCTTTTGACTCAGCATAGGTGTGAATCATGCAGCGTATCTCTCTGTATGTTCATGCCTTCCTTAACAAGAAAGAAAGTACTGCATGTCAGATGCACACAGATCAAAGCGCACACAATCAACAACAGTGTGGTGTGCAAGAGCAAAGCATGTGATACTGACCCCACACAGATGCATGCTGCCTCTCTCCTCCCTTTGCATTCTCTGACCCTCCCCTTTCACTTCCACTCCTCTTTCACAGTCCCACCCCTGACTTCCCTTCGCACTGTCTTTTCACTCCGTCAGTCAATCATCCTGTACCCTTCTCCCCTCTTCACCTCTTTCTCTCCATCGCACGCACGAACACACACACGTTAGTTTTTGTGCTTTATGGGGACTCTTCATAGGTGTAATGGTTTTTATACTGTACAAACTGTATGTGGTATTGCCCTACACTGACCCTAAACCTACCCCTTACAGGAAACTGTGTGCACTTTTAGATTTTCAAAAAAACACCATTTAGGTATGTTTTTTAAGCCTTTTGAATTACGGGGACATTGAAAATGTCCTCATAAATCACCTTCATATTATAGTACCTATGTCATACCCATGTCATTATACAAATTTGTGTCCTCATAAACCACATAAACCCGCACACACACACAGTTCCAGTACATAAATTTGACAATAACCAGCAGGACATGATGGCATTATTGCTGGATTGTCCTTGAGCTACAGTACACTTGACAGAGAAGTAGACTACTGTAAAAGATTATGATAGCATGGTAATTTGATAAATATATACAGAGAGAGAGAGTATAAGTACTATACTCATACCATGGTAGTATAAAAATTAATCCATGTCATCTCAGCTCTCCTGTGTTGTTAGATGCTTTCTAGTTGCCCTTTCAGGTCAGTTCACTGTCTTGCTTTTGTGTGCTTTGAAAAAAAATTTTATAGGTAAACTGAGTAAAGTAGCTAATGCAAATCAAGCACACAAGTCATAAATATTATATAATAAATACTAAAATATAGAACATACATACGCAGAGACAACAATAAGCAAGCAATCAAAAAGTTTCAGTTTCTGAAAACTATCATCAACCCTGCTAACGTTACTGTGAACGTTTCGCCGTGTACCCGTTACCTCCTCTCTAGATTTAAAGCCCGTTCACACCAAGCACGATAACGATGAAGGTATAGTTCTACAATTCGTTCTCACTGTTAAAGAATAGCAGCGTCCACACCACAACTACAACGATAAAGGCACAGAGAAACGATATATCGCTGGAACCGTTTTCAGTACGATTATTTCCAGCTGATGAACGATAGAAACATTGACAACCAATCAGAATCAATCCTGCTATCACGCGCTGGAGAATTTAAAGCGACAGACGCGCTTGCGCTCATAGTAAACAGACGAGATCGTTCGCTGATGTGGACGCTTAGTTATCGTGCTTGACCAATGGCGTGTGATGTGGGCGTGGTTATGTTTGTTCGACCAATAGCTGACAGTGCGTATTTCTGGAAATTATGTTTTCGTTTTCAGTTATGTCCAGTGGCAATATTCGGCCAGAAATTAAAAAGCGTAATCTTTAAATGTTCCCTGAAATATTTTTATACAGTCCGCGGTGTGATACAATTCGCGGTTTCACTTACCCGGATGAACAGTCTATGGTCATACAGCATTCCAACTGTTACAATATTAATTCATATACAGCCCTTTTGACATCAAAGCCATTAGTTCAGTTTGTGCCATTGGTTTCTCGTTGAGAGACAATTGATGTGAATCATAAATCACCTGACTTCTCACACAAGATCATGGCTCAAGATAAACAGGTGAGCCAAAGAATAGGATTTCTATGGAATTATTGTTGGAACAGAAGAGTTTACTGTAAATCTACCTTATTTGTTATTTCAAACTATTTTTATATCATTACTTAAGGTGATGTAATGCTATTCTGTGGTGTGTCAGATTCCATCAATTGTATTAAGCATTGTTAATACTTTTCTGTCTGCTAAAAACAACTTATTTTTGGTTAAAGTGAAGCACAAATGTCCCATGTAGACAACACAGCATAGATAAATGTGTATAAACATCACAATCTTTGATTTATTTCAAGACTTTTAATACATTATATGGATATTTAGAAGATATTTATTCATGTACAAATTACAAATACATAGTTTTTAATCAACTCTTCAGTTTAAATGTACAAAAAAAAAAAAAAAAAAAAAATCAGAAAGAGAGTGAAAAAAAATCCCACGGCTGTTTAATAGCAGCTTTGCAACCTGGCAAGACATTTCGCCAACACGATCAAATTAAAAAAAAACATCTGAAAAAATACATAAAGGCACTTCATTTTTATTATTTTCTTTTCAAAGAAACATAATTTCTAGAAGAAAGGTGAGGTTAAAGGTCATGCCTGCTCCACAGGGCAGACATCCACAGTGGACTAATGTCCCAGACACAGAAAATTAGCTGGTGCCTGTCATTAATACAAAGCAGCTCATATAAAAAGCTTATTTTAAAGACCTGACACTGAAAACATTTTGTGCTGTGTATGTGTATTTTCTAATGAATCTATCTACTGAAGGTTTGTGTGTTTGTGGTGTGGTCTGCCTCGCTAAGACCTTAAGAAAAAATGTGAAATAAGAATAGAAAAGAAAAAGAAGAAATAAATGAATTCAAAACATAAAGAAGGGAAAAGACACTAAATAAAATCAAAAGAAGAGATAAAAGAAAAGAAAATGGGAAAGAGAGAGTCTGGCTTTTGCATTAGTAAAATATCCTCACGCTCGGTGTCTTTGACTGGGTTAAAATAAAGCAGTCCCCCAGCTTAAGGTCATAGGGTTTGTCAGTTCGCTGAAATATCACCTCTGCTATGCTCACACCTAAAAAAAATCTTTCTACTTCCTAATACAGTAAAAATAATAAACTTACATAGAACAATAAAACAAATATTTTATACAGTTCTCTCATAGACACCATAAGATAGCACATTAAACTCTTCATCTCAAGTAGGACTTTTTTTCTAGGATCAATTTTGGGTGTTTGATTTATACAGTGCAGAGTATATGGGCCTTGATTAAATAAGAGTGTTTTTAATTGTATCTTGCGCCCCCTGCCGGTCACTCCGTGCTCGTGCTGGTTGCATTCTGTCTTTGGGACACACAGTAGTTGTGCTGGGCGGAGTGGACAAATCCTGGCAGACACACACATTTATAGGAGCCTTGCGTGTTGATGCACTTGCCGTTCTTGCAAAGAGACATCTTTGTATTCAGCTCTGAGCATTCATTGATATCTGGAACACAATACAAATAATGTCAGATATCTTATTTGGAAATAATGATTCTTTTAGAAAACATGTTAATAAAAAAACAAAAAAAAACAAGCAAATGTTATTTCTTTGCTAAAGCTAAAAATATGCACTCTTTTTATTGACTTTAAGAGTCTTTTTAGGCATAAAACTGCAATTCAGTCATTAGAATTAAACAACACTAAACATATTCAATTATTTTTTAGAAAACTGTTTAACTACAGATTATCATATAAACTAGTCGGAACCTACAGTACACTGACTTGTGCTTCGCTGTTTTAGTTTCACAAAAAAAAAGTCATTTATTTAGGAATAAGACTAAACTGGCTGAGTGGTGTGTTTTTGATTCACTAAAAAAAGAAAGATTCAAAAGAGTCATTCATTTGGCAACCGCACTTTATTAGTTGTTTTGTTATGTTTGCAACAGATTCATAAAAGTCTTTTCTACTTATTACACTGTACAGCACGGCACATTGACACTTTGCACTGACATACACTTTTATTGTGTGTATATATATATATATATATATATATATATTTCATTTAGTTATATAGCAACCCATTGCTCCAATTACTGCTTTCACACTCTTGGCAATCTCTCAATGAGCTTCAAGAGGTAGTCCCCTGAAATGGTTTTCACGTCACAGGTGTGCCTTATTAGGGGTAATAAGTGGAGTTTCTTGCTTTATCAGTGGGGTTGGGACCATCAGTTGTGTTGTGCAGAAGTCAGGTTACTACACAGCCGACAGCCCTATTGGGCAACTGTTCAAATTCATATTATGGCAAGAATCAGCTAACTAAAGAAAAACGAGTGGCCATCATTACTTTAAAGAAATGAAGGTCAGTCAGTCCGGAAAACTGCAAAAACTTTCATTGTGGAGTCGCAAAAACCATCAAGCGCTACAACGAAACTGGCACACATGAGGACCGACCCAGGAAAGGAAGACCAAGTAACCTCTGCTTCTGAAGACAAGTTCATCCGAGTCACCAGCCTCAGAAATCGCATGTTAACAGCAGCTCAGATCAGAGACCAGATAAATGCCACTCAGAGTTCTAGCAGCAGACCCATCTCTAGAACAACTGTTAAGAGGAGACTGCGCCAATCAGACCTTCATGGTCAAATAGCGGTCAGGAAACCACTGCTAAGGAGAGGCAACAAGCAGAAGAGGTTTATTTGGGCCAAGAAACACAAGGAATGGACATTAGACGAGTGGAAATCTGTGCTTTGGTCTGATGAGTCCAAATTTGAGATCTTTGGTTCCAACCTCCGTGTCTCTGTGAGACGCAGAAAAGAAGAACGGATGGATTCCACATGCCTGGTTCCCACTGTGAAGCGTGGAGGTGGAGGTGTGGGGGTGTTTTGTTGGGGATTTATTCAAAATTGAAGGCACACTGAACCACCATGGTTACCACAGCATCCTGCAGCGACATGCCATCCCATCCGGTTTGCGTTTAGTTGGACGATCATTTATTTTAGGACAATGATCCCAAACACACATTCAGGCTGTGTAAGGGCTATTTGACCAAAAAGGAGAGTGATGGAGTGCTGTGGCAGATGACTTGTGAGCAGATGGGTGAGCTGGACCGCAGAGTGAAGGCAAAGGGGCAAACAAGTGCTAAACACCTCTGGGAACTCCTTCAAGACTGTTGGAAAACCATTTCAGGTGACTACCTCTTGAAGATCATCAAGAGAATGCCAAAGCAGTAATCGGAGCAATGGGTGGCTATTTTGAAGAATCTAGAATATAAAAGATGTTTCAGTTATTTCACCTTTTTTTGTTAAGTACATAACTCCACATGTGTTCGTTCATAGTTTTGATGCCTTCAGTGAGAATCTACCAATGTAAATGATCATGAAAATAAAGAAAACACATTGCGTGTCCAAACTTTTGGCCTGTACTGTATGTGAATGTGACAAATAAAATTTGATTTGATTTAATTTGATGTATACCAAATATGAACTAGATTTGTTGCAGAGTATGTTTTGCATTCAATTAAAAGAACCAAGTCAATTCAGGAATCATAATGCTGTGCTTTAAATTCCCTAAAAATAACCAGCTCTCATAAAAGAGTCATTAGTTTGAGGGTTGTTTTCGATTGACTAAAAATAACTAATTCATTTGGGAATAGGACTAAACTAGCTTTGTTTTTGATTCACACACACACAATAAAAAATGACTTCTAATAGTTTGGGAATCAGACTACTCCGGCTGTGCAGTCATTTGTTTGTGAATTGGACTATGCTGATTGCTAGGTTCATTTAATTCACTATATTATCTGACTAAAAGAGTCATTTGTTAGGGAATAGGACTACGTTGGTCTCAGTCTGTGCTTTGCTCTGTAGATTCTGTAACAGTGTTGTCACCGAATAAGTACTGCTAGTAACTCTATCAATACATTTTGGTATGGTACATTGGAGGAAAAATACATATGCAAGAACCATTAATGCAACCGAATGTCATTCTATTATTTTACAAGAAAAATTTATACTGGTTCTGAACAAGAACCACTTTTCTTTCCGAACCATAATAGCCATCTTGTGCCTGGGCGTATATCATCTGCTAAGTCATGCCTCATTTCAGACGATTAGTCATGATAATCACAGTCCATGACAATGCAAGAAAAACTCAAGTTACATTACAACACAAGGTTTTGAATCACTTTCAACGTTCAGAGGTTTGACCCTTGAGAAACCTTATGGACATTTTAGTTTTGTTAGTTTTTTTTTTATCATTTTGCCTGTGATAATGCTAAAGGTGTAACTTTTGGCTCAGGTGTGTATTTTAATTGGAACATTAATATTCCACCCTCATTTCTTTTAATAAATGTATTTTGCACTAGGTACAAAAAAAAAAAAAAAATCCACATTGAATGGCTATTTTTAATGTTATTTAACTGTAAAATGATGCCGTTTTTGTTGACAGGCTTTCATTCTGTTCGCAAAGCATCAAAATGTTATTTTTTACCAGATGTTGCCATTTTTTCAAACTTGGCCTATAAAGCAAATATACTTCTGCATATTATAGTCAATTTGATAAATAATGCAGCTATAAATTGTGTGGGTGTGGATGTCGGAGTATGGTTTGTATGTTTGTCATGCAAAATTGTGAGTGTGTTTTTGTAATATTTGAGAGAGAAAAACTACTGTAAATCACAAATCAACCACTGTGTGCACCAGTGACTTTTGCTGGTGACTTTTTAAGGGGGAAAATTGGGTACTGTGCCCAAACAAAATTTTACAGAATGTGCTGAAAATTGTCAAACTTCTTTTACTTCAAGATTAATCTGCCATGGGTCTTCTTTAAAACGAGACTTAAGTCTGTGCTCCCAAGCTTTGACATGAACATTTTTGTCCACTATGGACCGATTTAAACATTTTTTTTTTCTTAATTAATAAAAAAAACGGGTTAAGCTCTAATAGCATGCACAAAATAAACCCAAGCACATATGACATAACTATTTGTTCATACTATTGATGAATATTATTAAAAATCTCTTTAGACTGAAATGTCAACCTGAGCTAATCCCGCCTACATGCTGATCGCCTCATCATGTGACACTCTGCTGATGCTCACCCACGCAGGCCATGCGGGACATATCGAGTGTGTATCCATCGAAGCAGTCACAGGTGTATCCCTCCTGCACCCGCACACAGCGTCCATTCTCACACCCATTCAGCACACCGCATTCCTCTGCTCGCAGCCCTTCAAATGCATCGTATGGATCTGAGAGAGAGAGGTTTAGAAAACATGAATAGGAGTAAATAATGTCAATCAATCAATAAATAATAGTTGAAACTATTTATTTAAGGTGTATATTTGTACACACTTCTTGGTTCTTCATAATCTTCATAGAGGGGCAGTGTGCCATCAGGGTTCAGAGGTCGAGAGTCATATTCAGGGCCATATTCAGTGACCGGTCCAGCGACCAAAGCATCCTGACCATACGGTCGACGGGGAATATTACACATAGTGGCATAGGCCTCTGGATGAGAATTAAAAAAGAGTTTTTTTTCATTTACTTTCTTTGTTTTTAGTGTTTTCTGAAACAATTTTAAGAAAGAGCACACGTTTTGAGGTATCATTTACAAATTGACTCCAAATAAAGAAAACTGCTCCAGATTTTCTCTGTGTTTTGCTGTGTAGTTGTGTATTTATACCTGTATTTTTACGGGGGCAGAGAGCACAATCCATGCCCCAGGCATCTCCATATAAACAGCAGCATTCTGTGAAGGTGGTCTGTAGATTGGCAATGGGCTTTGTGCAGGTCAGCCTTTCCGTTACGGTCTCCCAGCAAATACCTGGGTACACATCAGTTTCTCTTTGCCCTGTCAATACACCAACGCAGCAAACAACATTTAATGAAGTTGTAATGAATAAGTGTCAATCAGATGAAACTTAAAGAATACTAGAATATGCTTATAATGTGCAGAAAACCACCAGTGAGTTTTCAGTTAAGTTTACAGACATTTCCTTAAATCACAAAAGCAATGCAAACTCAAAATGTGTAAAACACCTGTGAAAAATCAATGAAAGATTTCAAGTGACTTCCCTCTAGATGGCAGTATGACACAATCTGGAATAGCATTGAGCTCAAGACAAGCAATATAGGTCAGAGATGATCGGATAATGATTTCAGAAACCACCGAGGTAGATTATAGCACATTAAGGGTGTAACATTTATTCTCTAGTGTTTAAAATGTAGGGTTTCAGAGGAGAGAAAGCTGGTTTTAGAGAATTTAGGGTTTAGATGAAAGGATTTGTGGATGCATTGTGTCTCAATCCAGCTCCTACAATGCAGATTTTAGGTGTCTCACTAATCTGAAACACTGTATTCAGGTCATGGAGAATTTCGTTAATAATCTTATGAAATGAATCGGGAGGAGACATCCAACATGTGCAGTTCTGGGGGCCTCCAGGATTGGGAAACACTGATTTCGACAGTAGGATTTAGAGTTTAGGGTGTGATTTAATGGCTTTACGGTGAGCGTTTTTGGAAATTGGCTTTTTGCGGTGTGTTGTAGGGAGTTAGGTGTGTAGTACTTTGTTACTGTTGATGTAAAACTTTACCTGCCATAGCGGGTAAAATGCAGCGAGCATTGTCTGGTGCAAGAACCTGGGGCGGAGTGCAGAAACACTGATATGACCCGTATGTGTTCATACATTTACCATCAATACAGTTTGATTCATCCTCACATTCATCAGTGTCTGCAGAGTCCAGAGACAGAGAGAGAAACAGAAAATAAAACAGACTTCATTAACAAGTTCAATATGTACTTGCACTCTCACTAGCATTCAGCAATTTGCAATAGATGCAAAAATTTGTTATTTCTGAATGAATGATTATAATCATCTGTGATTATAAAATCAATATTTTGAAATTACTTTTTTAAGTCTACTTCAAATTAGTAATTTTCATCGCAATTAGTGATGATTTTAATTTTTTATTTCAGTTTTAGTTAACAAAAACAACTGATGGGGAGACCACAGGCCCAAAGTGATAAATCCAACTAAAGCACATAGGCCCGGTTTCATACAGGGCTTAGCCTAAACCAGTAATAGGCCATCATTTAATTAGGACGTTTAAGTACGTTTTATAAACAAGCCTGTAAAAAACGTTATTGGTGTGTATCTTAAAGTGGGTTATGAACGTTTCATATATTTGTTTTGGGAGACCCAAACAACAGGTTGACATGCTTGCAAAAGTGATTGGTTGATTTCATTTAAAGCAGTATTTGTGGGCTTTTAACGCTCCAAAAGCAGCACCTAGTGGAAAAGAATGAATTTGCATTTTCATTCAGAACCAACCTGAAAAGATCAACAAGTGGGTGGGCAATATGCTAATGTTTCAGATTGACATCAACATGAAATGGCTTGCGACTCGTTTTAAAAATGACTCTTTTCAGTGATTCAGAGTCTACTCTTTCTTTTAAGAGACAATAACTTTATACACAGTGCACTTTCAGATGTAAATCTTTGCAGGATTAAACTGTTAAACGCTGCATGAGAAGTCATTTTCAAAAATCCATAATAGGGGCACTTCAAGACAAAAAAATAAAGGCACTGACATGTTTTAAGATCAATCAGTGCAAGTTTCTATCAGATGAAACTCAGATTTACATTTAATCTAGGACTAGGATTAAGCCTGGTCTGTGAAACTGGGGGTTAGTGTGTGCTTATTTACAAAAAAACAGATGAGCCCACAATGTGTATGTAAATTCTGAGGCCTTCTCCAGAACCTGCAACCACAAACCTGGTGTCAAAAAAACATATAGAAATGAGAGACAAATCTGTGTGTGAGGTGTGAGTGGGTGCTCATATGTGTGTATGTCAGTGTGGGTGTAGGAAGTCAAATGACTGTGGCTAGACTGAATATGTGTGTCTAAGGCAGTCAGGGGTGTGGCAGCTTTAAGGCAGTGCGGCCGGGCAAGAATCCATTGCCGTCGGTCTGTGGTTTGTGTGAGTGTGCGTATGTGTGTTTAGGCAGGCAGACAGCCTGCGGTGCACCGTAGAGCTGCAGCCTGGATCATTGCGGCTGTGCCGTCGTGACCGGTCTCAAGATGTAGCCCTTTGACCCAAGCTTACACACACACATATAACCTGCTATCATGCTGCATGCATAAAGTGGCCGCAAGCCACAAGCCGGCAGCTTCAGCAGGTTTAAAACTTAAATTTAAACCTAATTTAAATGTGTTGGCGTTACGGTGAGCCAATCTAGGCCAACACTTAAACCAATACACTCGATCTATTTAGCATGTAAACTCGCATGCACCCACGCAAAAACACACAAGCCTGTCATTCCAAACCGATAAAAGAACACAGTGACAATTCAAGGCCCAACGTCACAGGCAATAAACGGCTAAAGCAGGATGGTATAAATAAACCCGTCTAAGTTTACTTTTGAACCTTTCTAAGAATATTTAGACTAAAATAAAATACTTTAATGTAGCTTTTTATGTCTCTGAATACTGTTCACTGAAGTATTGCAATAAACTGCATCAAGCTGCTTCGTTAATCTGTGTGTCTCTGAGCAATGACACACATACATTTAAAAAAGAGAAACACTAGAATATTAAATAATTTCATTACATTTTTTAGAATTGCAGAATTTTATTTGTGCATTTGTATATACTTAATATATATTTGAAAGACTTTACATCTATATATATTAGGGGTGGGCATAGATTATAATTTTTTTAAAATGGCTCATTTGAATTCTGCCAAAGGCATTCAGAATATGTGTGCTACCTAAATAATGACTAAAAGTAAAGCCCTATTCGGACGGGACTAGTTCTACAGGTGATCGTTAGAGAATGCTTTGTTTCATAGACATACTTGGTGATTTTAATCATGTCCGAATCTCCCATGTCTGTCCTGTGCCTGTAGAACAATGGAATTCTAATTTGTTTTTGTTAAACTATTGTGCTCTACAGAAGATTTTGGAACAACATGAGGAAATTGTCATGAACTCTCCCTTTATGAAAAGAAGACAGTTGTTCATGCTGATTTTGAACCTTACCAACACACTGCAGTTTGCTCTCATCATAGTAGAGTCCGGCCTTGCAGTAACACTCATACCCACCGGGGGTATTGAGACAATAGCCATCTTTGCAGATCTCATTTTCAAAAAGCTTGCATTCATCTGCATCTGCAAATCACATACATCAACACATTTTTATTATGACATCAATAAACCTACAGAGAGGTCAGTACAAACCTGAAACCCTGGACCACACCTACAGATCAGCATGCATCTGGACGCACCGCTTTGGTTAGTGCTCTTATTTGAGGATCTGCTGCATGCAGAAATGTCATTTGACTGGAGACTGACAGGGAGGAAATGTCCTTACCATCCATAAGCATTCCATTCAAGTGTACACCGACACACACACACACATCGCATTCACTCGTGCTGCCACCAGCCAAACCACACTCTCGCTGCATTCATAAATTAAATCAGTGCATTAGACTGGCCCTGCGACTGAGGTTTCCCCACACTGGGAAGCAGGCTGCTGAGTGTGTGTGTTTCTGCATATGTAGGTCAGATGCTAAGCGATGTCTGCGGCTGTTTCCACGCATTACAAAGTCAAAAATACGTGCATAAAATGGGGGTAAAAGTGCAAAACACTTCAGAGTTTAAACATAAAACCAGATTAGAACAAAATCACACACAAACAACCAAACACTAAAGGGACATTTCATCCAAAAATTAAATGTAATTGTTATCGCCAATGTCATTTTTTTTTTTTTATCCATACAATGAAAGTCATTGGGCTTCAATGCTGTTTTGGACCCCACTGGCTTTCATTGTGTGAACAAAAACGTTCCTCAGTGTTCCACAGAGTCAGTCAGTCATACAAGTTTTTGGAATAATGTGAGAGAGAGTAATTGATGACAGATAACAGTTTATTTTTGGGTGAACTATCCCTTTAAAATATATAGACACATAGATACCTTGAAAGTTTCCTGCTAAGCTGGTTGTAGGGATCGTAGGATCTATATGAGGAATGTAACCCCGGCCAGCCGGACACATCTGGGAGAACTGATCTGCATAGAAGAGTGTCAGCAGTTAGTAAAGGACACTGTCTGCTCTGTTTATTAAAAAATGATGATTATTGGATATAACATTGCTTTTTAGTTATGAGCTGGTAAAGCTAAATACATAAATAAGAGTGTATGAAAGGTGGATATTGTTTTGCATTGAACTTTAGTGCTATTTTCAGTCCTAACTGATCTGAAATTAAGAAATGAGCAGAGACAGATTTATAAGCACTTACGTGCAATACTTCCCTTCAGGACACGTACTCTTCAGCCAATGTGTAGAAAGGTTTTAAGTAAAAAATGTTGTAGGAATCATTACAGTCTTAAATGATAATGGCTTTAAACCTTTTCTGTGTCTCTTTAATTACCTTTTCCTACTTTGAGATGAATTTCTCTAATTTGGGTTTCCCCACTAGAAGTAAAAAAATGAGCAAAACTGTGTTCTACCTCTAGTTTAAAATGAATAGTTTACTTAAAATGGACCAGTCACTCCACAGAATGACTTCAAAAGAATGAATAATTGATTATCCTCAAGTTTAACTCACTGGCTTGATGCATGATGCCTAAATAGTTCCTACTTGGAGTTAAATTTGCCCTTATCTTCCCGCCGGTCATATTTTCCAAAAGTTTTACAAATGGAGAAACCCCAATTCTGCTTACAGTTTAAAAGTAATAGTTTACCTAAAATGAACCAGGTCGACTGATTCACTGCAAAGAATCGTCTGATTCATTCACTGTCCTCTAGTTCTTAGATTTGTCATTGTTTGTGATGTAACTGAGTACCTGTTCCCGGTATGGGGCAGGGATGGACCTCACAGTTGTCCCCCCAGCCGGCTCCTAGCGTACAGCAGCACTCCTCTTTAGTCATGCTGCTGGCCAGCACCTTATCACACAGGTTCTCATCATTCAAGTTGAAATAACACTCTTTCCTTTCCACTGTGGGAACAAGACAACACCACAAGACAGATAACTCAGACAGGATGTTTTGTCCTTTTAACATATTCAGATGTGTTTTTTTTATCAATACTACACAAATGAAGAACACTTAAAGAACCGAGGTTAAGAATAAAGCAGAAACTGTGTATAACATCACAGAGCAGTTTTGCTGTTCAACCTTGGCTTTTCAGTCATTGAGTTCTCCTTTTTATTATTTCCATATAATTCATATTCCAAACTGTGATTGTAGTTTTTCTGGTGTTCTACCAGTGTTCTTGTATGTAAAAAGCATGATTTACAGCTCTGGTAAGTCATAGCGGGTACGTCTTGTAAAAAACAAAAAATATTGTTTAAACTCAGGAGACAGTGTGGTTTTATGAGGGGAGGAGGATTAGGCGGGTGGATTTGAACAAAAGTCCTTAACTAAAACACCTGGCTAAGATCTAAGAAAATGCTTCCTGTTACTTGATCTTCCAGGCACAGCTGGTGTGTAGCCGCTCACACACATCCAATCAACATCGTTCTTTTATTTCCCAGTTCCACCATGTTCTAGCACTCCTGATCTTTAGTTGTAAACAAAGCCTGTCCCAGATCACTTAGTTTTGAAAACTGCAAGATTATTGTATTTTATTATATTATTGTATTTATTATTATTACTTCTTGATTGGGATAGTTCATTTAGTAAATATGTTGCTATAACAACATTAAAGGTGCTCTATGCGATCTTGCAAACACTATGGGCACAGGATGTGCAGCAAAACAAAAACAAACTTTGGCCAACCAATCAGCAAGAAGAGGTGGGGTTTAACGCGAACAAACAAACTTCGGCCAACCAATCGGCAAGAAGAGGTGGGGTTTAACCAGTGGCGTAGCGCAAACTGCGTTGGCCCACCCGCAAGAGTGGAGGCGGGGCCCCTCACCGCATAATTAGATGGG
>JAUMHQ010000078.1:8124295-8135405 GCA_032361165.1 Enteromius paludinosus | reverse complement strand
GTAAAAGTTGCTTAAATATCTAAATTTAACTAATGCCTAGTCCTGGCTTAAGCTAAGCCCCGTTTGTGAAACCGGGCCTTAAAATGTCACTTGAGTAATTAAATGCATTCTTTCGGATTACAAGTATTGATTCCTTTCTGACCCCTAACTTGTAAAACAGTAGTGTATATGAACAAAAACAATACTTGAATGAAGATGGAATGAGTATGGGTTTGTCTGATCGGAAACATAATTGCAGTCTGCAGTGCTAATTAGCAAACGATTAAGCCACAAGAGACAAACAAACAGCTCTGGTTAGAACCAGAATATGGATGGTGCAGTACAACAATGCAAGCTGGGTGGAGCTTAGATGGTGACATTACAGCTGAAGCTGGTGCCCATGGGCGCTCACCGATGCAGACGCCATTTTCGCCTCGGGAAAGGCCAGGTGGGCAGGCCACCTCACATCGGTAAGAGCCCGGTGTGTTCTGACAGGCCCAAACCCCACAAATAGACGTCCCCAAGTCAGAACACTCATCAATATCTGACAAACAGCACAACCAACCAATCAGCACACTAATAAAACAATCAACAAAAAGCTTCTGTGCAAGATGGTATATAAAGCTAATTATTTCGGATTTTAGGTTTTACCCTGACACGTCTGATTGGTTGGTTCCAGGCGGTAGCCTGCTTCACAATGGCAGAGATACGAGCCCTCTGTGTTTGCACAGGTACCATTTACACATCTGCTGCCATCCACACATTCATCTACATCTGAAAAAGCCCACACACAGACACATTGGTTTTTGAGTAGGTCATTTTATGTAATATATTTTGCTTTGTCTAGACACTCAGCTCAAATGCTTCCTTCTCCCCATTTTACTGCTAGACGGGGCATTTAAAACAACTCTGGCACCTCACTGGGCCCCGGGAGCACATACACACATCCCACCAGAGGAAAAATAACATTGGCTCATATGTGAAACCCATTAGACACACAATCCCTTTCTTATTCCACTCTCTCTTGTGCTGCCAAACACTGGGGCTTTTCAACAAAGCAACGGATTAATTTTGCCTTAACATCAGATAAATATCAACACAGTGCCTCTGAGAATCAGGACAAACCTCAGCAGGATGCATCAATGAGAGAATAAATATGTACATACCCTCACAGGCTGGTGGATCACTGGTGGACACAAAGCCAGCATCACAAACACAAAGGAACGAACCCTGTGTGTTCAAACACTCGCCGTTGGGGATGCACAGCTGTGTATCTTCCTCACACTCATCAACATCTACAGGAATTAAGGGATAAAATGAGTGAAATCAGTAACAGTATTCCAAGAAGTTGCTTAAACCAGTCTACATTGGTTTTCTGGTCTTAGCTGGTTTAAGATGACCATCCAGAATGGTCTAGCTAGTCTCGACTCCTAGCAAGTTGGTTTCCTGTCCTTAGCAGCTAAAATCTCATAAAACCAATCAAGAGACCGGCTAGGGTGCTGGGTTTCTTTCAGCAAGACTCTTTAATTGTGTCAAACTGCTCATCCAGGTGCTTTAAACACAGAAAATTCACAAAATGCATTTTATATATAGCACATAGTGTACAAACTATAAGAATAGTAAGATAGTATACTCCTCTTGAACACATGCTCTTAGGGTTTGTATGGTGGATTCTCACCTTGGCAGCTGGTGCTGTTAACTTGTCTATATCCCTGTGGGCAGTTGCACTGGTAAGATCCCAAGATATTGACGCACTGCCCCACACCATTACAGGTCTGAGGTAACTCCAAACACTCATCTACATCTGTAAACATCAGAATATTTCAACCTTGCACACAGAATCAATCCCAGATGACCTTAACATGAATACATGATTAAATATCACACACACGCACTCTCGTACCGTTACACTGGTCTCCTGTGGAAGACAATTCAAAGCCGGGCTCACAGTTGCAGATAAACGACCCCTCTGTGTTCTGACAGTGACCTTGGATGCACACGCTGTCATCCTGGCATTCCTCAATGTCTGTGACACACACACACAAAGCTGCAGTTTGCTCACTTGCATTTTATCTGTTTTTGTTTAACCTGATAGTATAAGAAATTCACAGTGCTGTCATAACACACATTAAAAGCTATGCTTTGTAAAAGGCTGTGCAACATGCAAAGAAAATGAAACAAACAAAAAAAAACCCCGAAAGAAAACAAAATACAACACACACAAAAAAATCAATGAACCAAAAAAAAAGAGAGAACGAAAACAAAATACATCAAACAAGACTGAACAAAACAAAATAAGAAAATCACTTGACTGAAAGTTGGATAAGCTTATCTGTCCTTTCAGACAAGAAAAAGACAAACAAAATCTTAGAAAGCTGCTGAACTGTGGGCAGATAGTACCTATGCAGGCCTTGCCGTCAGGAGTGAGCGAGAATCCTTCATCACACGTGCAAACGAAATAGCCCTCTCGATTGAAGCACTGACCATGAGCACATACTTTTTCATCCCGACACTCATTTATATCTGCACAGAGAAGGTCACGCACACAATACATCTGAAGAAAGACACTTCTGTGGCTCGCATTATTAAAAGCCCCCTCATTTATCAAAAAGTAGCTGTGCTAAACAAATATGACTGTATAAAAGCAAAGAAAAAGGCTGCTTACCAACACATTGGCCATTTCTCCCTTCAAACCCGTCCAGACAAGGAGAACACATGAAAGAGCCCAGAGTGTTATAGCAGAGACCGGACGGACACACTCTCCCATCCAGACATTCATCAATATCTACACAGACACAACAAGAAATGAACAGACTGATTTAAAATCATATACTGTACGAGTTCATGATGTCCATCCGGCCAGTGGAGAGTCTCAATGTGCCAGCTGTGAAGGTTTGATAGGAGGGTCTGTTGTTATGGATGGGTGTTATTGCTGTACTACTGTGAGCAGAACAGGAAGCCATCGACTTGAAAGCTCATTTTGTTTTCCGTCTCTCTGCTACACTTTTATTAATGAAGTTAGTCAAAGAAAAACATCTTAACTGTGAAACTGTGATGTACTACGGCACCGTGCCTTCTTCCTTCTACATGCTCAACCATCCATTCGCCTTTATTACTGCTTCCAGCGGCTGCCAAAGATATTTCATCTCTACACTGAATGGATGTGTTACATTAAAGCAGTTAGAGTGTGAAAACACATCACCTAATCACCACCACAACAGATTTTTAAAGAGCTTTACATTAAATCAGACAGCTGTATTTATGAGGACATATTTCCGACACTTAAAACAATGTTTTTCAATGTTATTTGAATTAGAAGGTCACATTTTGAGGTATAAACTCTCATAACAAGTCTCCAACCTACCTAGAACTCAAATTCAGCAACCCTAAATTTACAATGAACTATGGTTCATTGCAATAAGCTATGGTCTAGTGGTATTACGAGCACAAAGGAATGGACAAGTGGTAGATACAGACATAAAGGAAATGCCATTACAATGCGTAATCAAGAGTAAAATCAATCTAAAATGATCGATCAAAAATGAAATAATTTCTGTCTCATAGTTGGATTGAACAAACAACTGCATTAAAAAGCTGACGCTCCAAATTCTGTAGCAGTTTTGAAAAGGTGGGACACATTCCTAAATGTGTAACTGCTATGAAACTAAAAGAGGATATTACTGGAACAGTTAAACCAGTTAACCAGAAAAACCAATGTGCTGGCCATATCAGTTTAAATGGATGTAATGAATAACTCTGGGCAGAAGTTTCCGGATGTGTTGTATTCTGGATTTCCTAATACGAAGAGAAGATGTGTTTTCCAAGTACCGTGAACATTTCCTCATCTGCAGCAGTGCTGAAGTATTTGGGTGACTCGGTTGAGGGCACGATAATACCTCTCTTCTTCCTCCACAAACCTCAAAGTGTGTCACAAGGAGGTGGTTTCTACCTCATCTGCAAACCCTGAAAACCAGCTAATGACACACACACAGGATGTATTTGGAGTTGAGAAAGAGACAGAGCTGTGCCTGTATTTAGACGACCACATTGCGGTTCAAGACCAAAAGCAGACTTCATATGAGTACTGATCTGTCTGGTTTAAAATAAGGGCCAAGAAAGTGGAAGGAGAGGACTGCTAATGGCTTACGAGGTAAAATACAGATCTTCAAACTTCCAAACGGGACATGTTTCTTCTCTTCTAACAAGTCCACAAAATAAATAATGGATAATAAAAGAGTCTTAAAAAAAAGGAGTTGGAGAAATGAAATAGTAAATCTATGTACCAGTCAAAGATTGTGAACTGTGAGTTTGTGTACACAGGTGAGTTTATATGTGACATTCTCGTAATTACCAGAGCAGCTGGTGCCCTCCTCGTTAGGCATGAAGCCAAGCTCACATGCACACAAGAATCCGCCTGCAGTGTTCTGACAGTGACCATTAGCACACGGACTTGGGCTCTCTGCACACTCGTCGACATCTGTCAAAAACAATCATCAGGTAATTGATAGATCTTTTACATAGCATGTAACCTACCGAGATGCCATCACCTGGATTTAGAAGAATAGACGTCTCATGAAGTAAGTCATATACTGCCAATGGTGTTTAAATTTAGTTTTAAAACATTTCACATTATGGTGACTAAGATGATGTTTTCTTAAATTTAAAGTTCACCTTAAAAGGTAATTCTGCAATTGTATTCGATACCAATACAAATTGTATTATTTTGTTTAGGACACCATTGACTTTCATTGAGTGGACAAAAACATTTTCAAAATGAGTTCCACAGAAGACAAAAATATAAATAATAAATGTGGGTTTTCATTTTAGGGTTTCATTTGATATTTTTAAGAGATTCCTCTTTGATCCTTGACACACAAAGGCCTATTTAATCAATGAATGAATATTTTAAATGGATGTATGATGGATTTATGGATGCATTACATATGCAAATGAATAACTGTATTGAATGAATTAGACAGCCAGTTCTTGAAACAGATAATGGTTTTATTAGTATTTTAACCTTTGAACTCTTACCTACACACGTGGTGCCCTCGCTGTCTATTCTATAGCCATCATCACAGATGCACTTGTAGCTGTCAACAGTGTTATAACAGATTCCTGCACCACAGATGTCAGGTCTCACAAGACACTCGTCAATCTCTGAAGAGAGAGAGAGAGAAAAAAAAAGAGGTAATTTTTTGTTATTTGACAGTAAAGGCAATGCATTAAATAAACATTAGAGACTAATAAATGAAGCGCTACGTACATGAACTTTTGAATCAAGAAACAAGTCATGCATTCCATCACTTATTGGAAGCAGACATTTATTGGCTTTGGTATGAATTTTTCTTTCTCTGAGGAAAGGAAAGAATGGCTGAACATGTATCTAAAGAATGTGAATTGCATAAGTTGGCTTATTAATCCTGTGCCAACAGTTAGGAAAGATACTGGTTGACTTAGTGTTAGCAAAAAAAATAATGAAATACAAAAATGAATAACTAAATGTTCGTTTCCGAGTTTTTGCTTGGCAACAAAAAAAAAATAAATATCTTTGCAACATCCTAATTAATCCCTTGCTTGTTGTGGCATGTTCTGACATATGAAAGCGGAACATTTTGCTTACCACTCCCTGGATTAATAATAAATATATTAAAAAGAGTTAAGAAGAAGAATCAACAAGAAATGAAAGAGCACAAAAGATCTAATTAAGTTTCACTGAGCAGTCTGTTCAGTTTTTAATTCCATATTTGTTGCATTGTAAAAGAAAGTGTCCTTTAAAGACATGATCTTGAAATATGCCCATAGGAAAACAAGTTGGGAGAGAAGTTTCTAGCATTTAAATGACTGATTCTAACTTTTGATGTATCAGTATTACAGTACTTATACTTATATAAAACAATATAATGTTAGACTTATCAGTACTATTGTGTATCACAAATATACATTACATGGATGGACTTACCTGCCAGCTGTGTTGGGGAGATGTCCTGACTTTCTACAGAGGGCGGAAGTGCCACAGGAACGGGTGGTGACACCTTCACCACCACCTCTGGAGGGTGACAGGAATGGAGCAACATAGGAAGAAAAAGGAAAAGAGATTCAGCACATTCAACAGCCTGCTCAGTCCTACTAAATGCCATGGACAAGTTTTTTTTGTATTAACAAAAAATTAAAAAATAATAACGATTGCATGATTTCTCTCAGTATGACAAACTAAAACTAACGTCCAACATCTGCCAACACAGATAACAGATCAACCCAGTGTCACCATCTGGATGCGTTTGTTCAGGCCACTTACTGTACGCACATCTAAAAAGGTTTGAATTATTCCAATTTAAACCGCATCAATTCAGTCACGAAGACTTCAGAGAGCTTTGCACAAACCAGTGGGTCGACAATAAATGTAAAAGAGGTGAAGAGGTTATTATGGGTATATGAGACCTGGGAGGGCAGGCTCCATCCTGATTGTAGACACCCCGGGTGACAGCTGGGCCTGTCCGGGCTGTACTACTGACCTATCAACACTCATGTGGGTATAAAGCTCCTTCAAACAGATAAGAAACAAATGACACACATAGTAATCCACTGATCCACAAAGAGATACAGTAAATTTATTGGCAACTAAAGCAAAGGAATAAGCAATTCAGTCTGCTTCTGCTCTGACTGCAAAGTGGGCGGAGCTGTAAATATTTTGGGCCCTGTCCCAAATGGCACATTTGATGCACACTTGCGGTAAATTATACTTTATCACTTTAGGCTTCAGAAAAAGAATGACTCTTGAGACAAGGTGGCACTGATGTAGTGTACTGAAAACCTATGCACAATTACATCAACAATGTGTGGAAATCGAACGCAAGGGCTAAAGGTGGCAATTAGGACAGAGTCATTAAAATAGTGTGAAAGAAAGCGAGATGCAATCGCGCCAACCTTTCCCTATTCTCTATCGCACACACAGACACACTCACACGTACTGAACAACGCATACCCTCTTGATTTTGCTCTGGGACGAGATAGCTAAACCATAAGAATACAAATAATTGTGGAACTAAGTGGAAGAATTCCTCATAGACCTTCTAGGCAACTTTTGAAAGTTTCTCAAATACCTCAAAAACTTCACAGGGTTACTGGAGGAATATTAAAGAACTTATGGGTTCCACTTTGTACATTCACGGGTGCCTAGAAGCTCTTGTCTGAGGAACCAAACATTTAGAAAATGCATTTGAAAGGTGAAATCAAATACATTTTGTTCTACACAGAGACCAGAAACACTTGAATAAGCCTCCTTATCTCTCTTGAAAGCAATGCTTTCCTAAACTGAGCTGTTAAAGAGTCTCAAATAGCTGAACAGATACAACGATCTTCACTAATTACATTATTCAAGAGTTTTCCTTTTTTAATCTCTATCCTTCATAAACGGAAGAGACATTTTGCTGGAAACTAAACACAGCATGTCTAGACCGATCTTCAGCGTAACTCTTTTGTACCGTTTTATGCAATCAAAGCATAGATCTTAAACTTTCAATTCTAAAAACTGCCACTTAAAACTGCTCATCTGTAAATGTTAATGTAGGCTAATTAAAAACACACGCACAATTACAATCATTCACAAAGCAAAGGACACATACACACGCATCTGTAGAGAAGAATGCTGAGCGCATATAGCGGTCATGCAGTATTGATGACATGATTATGTCATGCTTTGAATGTCTGCAGTTCCTGCACGCAAGCTTGCTGCTTTTTTGCAGTGCTGCGTTGACGTGTGTGTGAGTGTGTGAAAGCATCAGCTGTGCTGCGTATTTAGCTGATCAATACTGCTGAATCAAACCCAACCTACCTTCTGGGGAACTGTGGGCACTACAGCAGGTCATTATGTCATATAAAAACACAAAAATTTATTGCGTCACAGAATGCTAAGAAGCAAATATTCACACATTTGCAAATTCAGTAAAATAGGGCTGCATCTGAATTTACAGAAAAATAAAATAATCAAATAAAAATGCACTGTCTGCATATATTTGATCATGTAATGTTTAAAAGGGTGAACTTCAGTGGACCAATTTTAGTTGCAGAGCAACTTTGAAGCACTGTCTCCCAGCAACAGGACAAAACTTAATAAAGCCCAAGGACAAATACTTTCTCTCAGAACCTGGCCCACCTCCACATCACTTTTCAGCTGTGCAATGCTTTTATGGGCTGCTTTTGCAGAGAGGCTATAAAAAATCTGTGCAGTTCGTTTTGTGTGAGAGTAGTGAAAGGAGAAAATATGATGCGATGCACTGATCTTCTGGAATCCTTCATCAGCTTTAACATTGGTTTTGCAAGGTGGAAGCAATACTAATGACTCTCTGTCTCTGCCAAACAGAGAACAGTCCTGTGTTCATTTTCTATAGGAACAACAGAAGCTTGGCTACATTTTGGATCTCAGTCTTCTCCAGACCGGTGCCAAAGTCTCATTCCATTGCCTGGTGCCAAGCGTTCATGTGATGACATTTAAACAAGAAGGACAGAAGGACAGAGAAGAGGGTGAAAGAGTTCTTGCTGGTACAGTTATTGTGTGTATGTGTGCATCCAGGCAGACCATCGTGTAAATAAACTTCGCATCACAAACCTGGCAGGTTTTCTTAACACGTGTTTGTAATATTCAGCAGGAGGCAAATAAAACAAACAAAACACAATGTCTGTATGTTCACAGACGTAATTCAGACTGTTTGCTAAATAGAGCAGCTTAAAGCCACTCACAGTTTCTGTCCTGCGTGACTCACCAGGTAGCTGCCTCTCTGTGATGCTGAGAGCTTCCACGGGCTGCTGTAGGGTGGGGAAGGGCATGGGAGGATCCACAGGTGCTTGGTGTCTGATGGTGGGCTTGCTCTGCACGTGAAAGTCTGTATGGCTGTGTCCATTAGGAGGTTTGGGCTTGTAAATGTATGGTGTGGTCACATGATAACCCATTCCTCCAGGACAGATTTCTTTAAATGCAGCTATGAGAGAAAGAAAAAATGCTCAACAACATATTCACACGTAAAACAATTAATCAATTAGTCCATTAATCCATTAATCAATCAATCAGTCAATCTGTCCATCTAATCTAAATCACTTACAAATCTGGATCTATGTATTGGATAATAAATACCACAACAAAATAACTTAAAAAAGGGAAAAAAGGCAAACATCATTACATTTTGCAGGCCTCACGGGAAGGCAAATACAGTTATAAGGTAAGAAGTGTTTATGAAAATGTACAATTCTACAGCAGGGCTAATAAAAACATAGTGATGGCGTGTAAAAGCATCTAAACAGCCGAGCTGTGAAACACGCATGCAAACCACACTGCTGTGGCGGAGAGAGAGGGGAACAGGTGGGGACGACAGGGGGTGTTGCCTCAGGTAGCTTACCTGTCCCAGGTAGAGGGCAATGGTCACAATGAGGACCCCAGGCCTTGCCCACACTACAACAGCATAATTGTTTACTCAGCTGAGTGGACACAGGGTGCAAGCACTGCTTCCCCGAACTGACCAATCGGAAGCAAGCACCTTTCTCCTCACGAAGAGCAGGTGTTTCGGCTGGTTACCGTGGAGACGGAAGGAGGGAGGGAGGGAAGGAGTGTGCACGGTGTATGACACAAACATGGAAGAGAGAGAAAGAACAACAGAAGAGAAAAGAGATTCCCTTCACCGTGTGTTCCATCTATGCATGACTACAATGCCATAACAAAAGAACAACTGCCTCTATAACCACATTAAAACAAAGTGTAGTAGGGGAAAGCACGAAAGAGACAGTATGAAAAAAGTGGTATTGGTTTTTTAGATGCATGATAGGCAAGAACACAGCACAATTAAGAGCAAAGAGAAAGTTAAGCAGAAAGCATGTGAGAAAGGGTTAGTACATCAGGAAGCACTTATTATCAGATGCCTAGGTATATCTGTAGCAATAGCCAAAAATATATTGTATGGATCAAATTTATCTATTTATTTTTTATGCCAAAAGTCATGTTTTGTACAATACATTTTGTACATTTTCTGCTATAAATATATTAAAATGTAACTTAATTTTTTTTAACTTTATTTTTGCTTTGCAATTTTAGAGAAGAATTTCGTTTGGACAGTTTTAAAGGCAATATGTTGATGTTTTTGCACCCCCAAATTCCAGATTTTAAAGTAGTTGTATCTCAGCAAAATATTGTCCTCATCAATGGAATTACCGTAAATCAATGGAATGCTTTTTATTCAGCTTTTATCTCAATTTCTCAATTTTAAAAAACGGACCCATATATGATCGGTTTTGTGGTTCAAGGCCAAGTTTAGGATTTGTATGTTGTTATATGTTTAAGTGGGTGAGACACAATGTTAAATAATTAAAATACAGTAAGACACTTATTTTGACACATAAAATGTGACAAAAATGGATCAGGTAAATGTATTGGTATAAAGTATAAAAGAATTGTCAATCACTTTTCTCACATGTTTCTTACTTTAATAAAGAGATAATTCCAAGCAAAGTTTTCTATAGTTATGTACAATTGAACATTTTCATATAAGCAGATAACAGCAGATTTGTGCTGACAGACCTTATACTGCCAGCCAAAACATACTGTATTCATGAGCAAAAAACTAAAAGGCTAAAAGGAGGATTAGAAGAACTCTCAGATCTTCTCTGAACAAAAGGACGTGACAGCGTGTTCCAGAGGTGTAATTTGGCAAGCGCTGGCTTCCAGGAGAAGGATCAGCCACTATATTTATCACAATAACACAGACAGCACACTTAGGTTACCTCATTAAATCACAGAGAAAGCTTGTGCGTATCTGTGCCCCAATGACCGACTGCACAAATGACGCCAGCACATTTCAGCCTTGCTGTTACATGTTCATGCCTGAACAGCAGAGATCCCTCCGCTCGAGTGACAGCCTTGGTTAGTTTTAGAAGCCATGTTAAATCATGCTGCTAGCTTCACTAATAAGCATGTCTTACTGCTATAAGCTGAAGTGATTAGCTGCACTCAATCCATTTACATTTGTAGATATCTTTGAGTAGGTGAACATGGAGACAGCAAGACATGCCGAGAAGAGAAGAGAAGAGAAGAGAAGAGAAGAGAAGAGAAGAGAAGAGAAGAGAAGAGAAGAGAAGAGAAGAGAAG
>JAUMHQ010000078.1:8096628-8123632 GCA_032361165.1 Enteromius paludinosus | reverse complement strand
TCATTTGCTCTGACATGCATTGTGAGCTGTAAGGTCTTATATAGACAGGTGTGTGGCTTTCCTAATCAAGTCCAATCGGTACAATCAAACACAGCTGGAAAAATGAAGGTGTAGAACCATCTCAAGGATGATCAGAAGAAATGCACAGGGGCTGAATACTTAAGACCATGTGATATTTCAGTTTTTCTTTTTTAATAAATCTTTTAATAAATTCTGTCAATATGGGGTGCTGTGTGTACATTAATGAGGGAAAATCTGAACTTAAATGATTTTAGCAAATGGCTACAATATAACAAAGAGTGAAAAATTTAAGGGGGTCTGAAAACTTTCCGTACCCACTGTACGGAAGCTGATGTAAATCCATATGGTGCGAACCACTATCTCTAAAAGAATCTGTCAGGAAAGGAACACACACACACAGAGCGCACACTAATATCCCTCCAAGAGGCCACTGAGTGCAAGTTTAGGGCGTGGGCAGTCATCATTCCCAGTCACTTAGAATGTGACACAGATCCAACACATTTCCTAATGCAACGCTAATGTGTTCATGATGACAGTGATGTTCATGGAGAGAGGGCATACACTCAATCCCTCAAGCATTCAAACATCTGCACCAGAACACAGACTGGCCCAGAGGACCTGTCACTCCAAGTCATGACATCATAATGTCCCCATCAAAAACCCACATCTCCAAAAAACCTGCTGCATTTATCTAAAACACATTTGCACATATTATTTCAGAAACCTGATTCTTATTCCCTAACTACCCACAAACCAAGTTAACAAGGCACTACATGCGCTGATATAGTGCTGATATACACACTGAGTATTTTCTTTTTTTACTTTAAATTGCTTATTAAGATACGTTTATTGTGGCAACATTTCATAATATTCCATTCCACAACTAGCATTAATTTAACAGTGAATAATACTTCTAAAGCATTTATTTATCTTAATAATAATAATAATAATTAATTTCCACCGTTTTAGCATATATATAACAAATTATTTAATGGACCACAAACTAACAATGCATTTTTATTACCCAACATTAACAAAGATGAAGAAAATACTGTAAAAAATGTATTGCTCCTTGTTAGTTTAGTAAACAGGACCTTATTGTGTTACCAATACCAAGATTGCTAAAATTGCTATTTTCGCTTAGTTGCAAAAAATGACACTATAATCACACTTACAAACCTAATATGCAAAAAAGATATGCTAAATTATTTAAACAGAGAAAAGTTACAAAATATAATTTAACATAATGAGAAATAGTTAACGTATATTGAACCTAAGATCAATGATTAAAAAGTATGAAGACAAGGCTAATTATTCTCTGTCAGACATGTTTATGAAAGCATAAACCTGCCAATGAGGACAGCAGCATTATATATAACATATATATAATGACAGGAAGAGAGAAGTGGGAGCATCAGTGCCTGGCAGAACACCCAAACCACAGGAGACACGTCCATGTATGCAGTAAAACTCTGGCCTGAAGCACGAAAGAGTCAAAGGTTTAGTAGAACCCTCAGGCCGGGTTATCAGGACAGTGATTAAGTTCAAACTTAACAGCACACTAAGCGCTAAAGAAGTGCTATAACCTAGCCTCAGAGAACAGCCCATGCTGATATATTTATTAAGATATGGAGGTAAAGTAACCCCCTTAGTGCTTTGAGGCCTGTTTATTAAATCTAAGATACATTATAATCATCAAAACAGGATACAGTATGTTCTACAGACCTCCTCACGCTAATGCTGTGAAGAAATTAAAGGAGCACTAGATCTTCAAAACTCAATAGTGCTTTTGAGAAATATAGAGTAGCGATCTTAACATGGCGCCCCTAATGATCACATGATTAGCTATTACTTTTGCAAGCTTTGAAGCTTTATTAATAATAACAACCCGTAACATAAAAGCTTATTTCGTAGTTTCCTGGAGATTAAATAACTGCTATTTTTTTTTTTTTTTTGCATTTCTATGTATGTCTCAGCCTTGCCCAGATCTACCAGCCTCCAAACTCCTGTCTCTCCTAACCCATAGTGCCTGCGGCCAGGACGCACGCTGGGCACTTCCCTTTAACACAGCCTGCTTCACTTTTAGCTGTGGTTCAGCTCTGGGTTTGGCAGACAGAGGTGGTTGTTGGTGGCTGCTAACAGCAGATGTGCTTGGCTGGAGGTGTGTGGAGAAATAGAGACAGAAAGACAAATAGGTAGCAAAGGTTGCAAAGCCTCAATATAGAGTAATATGGATGCACAGACCGCACTAAAAACAACAATGTTCATAAGCTTGGGCTCATAGAGACTAATCGAAAAGAATCTTGAAAAACAAAGTATTCCCGATTTCACAAAGATAGTAGCAGCAACTCTTTTCAACATTGATGACAATAAATCTTTAAATTGACATTATTAGCATGCTAAACAAGAGTTTACATTGCCAAGACATACATTAACAGTACATGACAGCATGAGTGTTACTTTATTTTGACTCAGGCTGAGGAAAAGCCCTAAAGTCTTTCTGGCTGCTAGCCCTGATGTGTTGGATCTCTTGCTATTACATCCAACTTCAACACAGATAAGAAAGATCTATCAAAGATGCCACCTATCTCTCTGCGTAACGGTGAAAGAAAGTCTTCTCTGTGATAGATCTGGGACACTGTTTTAACATGGCAATGTAATAAAAAGAACAGTATATGGTGTATGCGGCCAGTTGTGACATGCAAAGGCCAGTGGGGGGCGAGCCGAATCATAAGCATATGACAATGATACCTTTACTCATGCATCTTATCAAAAATCATCACAATCGATACATAACTACGCAAACATGTAGCACAACAGACATACACACACGTACACTGCAAGAACAAAAAAACCTAGACAAACATATGCAAGCATGAACAATAAAGAAATACAAGTCATTTGTTGCTCTTACCGATACAGCGAGTGGCATTCAGCCTCTTATAGCCTTGAGGACATTCAATCAAAGGAATCGCTATGGAGAAAAGAGAGAGGAGGAGGAGGTGGAGGACAAAAAAAACAGCATTTAGATACAGCTCTAAAGACAAGCATTCTCTCTACCGCAAATTTAAGAAAACTCTTGTAGTCTGTAAGTGCTATTTTAAGTGCACTGTACAATAATTTATAACATTTAATCAGCATATATACACATATATATATATACACACACACACATACATATATGCCAATCTTTTTTTTTCAACATATATACACACAACTATTGTTTTGGATGCTGGTACAATTTGTATCTGATTTGTCAGTATAAAATGATATAAATTAAGTAATAATAAATAAATTAATTAATTGACATTAAATTGCCTACATTGGGATTAATAAGATTGTTTGTTTGTTTCTCAAAGAAGTCTCTTATGCTCACCATGATTATTTTTATTTAAAGTAGTATTGTGAAATATTATTAGAATTTAAAAACAGAATTTTCTTTTGTAATATATTCTTTAAATATGAGCATTTTTGTATAGAATCAAACATTATAAAGAACCGCTTAGAATGCATCCTTGCTGAGTTTTAATTTTTTATAACTTTGATTTTCTTCTCTTCAATTGAATTGAACACTGTTCTTACATTTTCTGCGCTAACACACAAATACAAACACAAATCATGAATCACCGTTTATAGTGTGTTGTTAAATACACCATTGTCTCTGAGCTCGTATATTAAAAAAAGATAAGAAGCCAAAAAAAAACACTGTACATAGTTCTGTAGCGGTTTGTCTCTGGGGAGGCCTAGCGACTGAGAACTCGTAACAGGAACAGGGTTTACTTCCCTCTCATTCTCATGGGTAATGGCCGTAATAAATTACATAAATAGAACATAGAGAGAGTGAGACAGAACGACTCATTTGGAAGAGAACAGAATGGCATCGGCACTTCCAGGGGTCATATTTTGAGCCTGCTTCCGAAATAAAGGGGGCTGAACTCCAGACTTGTTTACATCTTCATTAACCCCAACACTCGTGTTCAGTTACTGCCATGCACTTCTATTTCCATTCGATGCCAGCTGATGTCCTAGTAAGTGCTTGACTACAGCTGTTGCGAACAGAGCTCGGAGACAATAGTAATGTCACATCAACTTCCCACCTCTCAATGCTATATTGAATCCAAAACGGACTAACCATCCATATGAAAATGAAATAGTGTTAAATGACTAAACCGCACTTTTCAAGACAAGGAATAACATTTTAATTGGCATAAAAACAACAATCCTTAAATATTTTAGAAACTCGTGAACGTTTGTTTTGGTGACGTCCATAAGGTTTAAATCAGTGTTATGTCTGAGAATGCACAGAATGCAGTGATGCCCATATATGGGAAGAGAATTTCAGAAATATCTACGGACATACCGCGCAAAGAGAAATAGAGCGAGAGGGGTGGTACGCTAACAGTTTTCTGTAGGGACTTACTTCAGAGAAGTGACTAAGCATGGAGGAATCACGACTGTATGAGTAAATGTGTGTGTGTGTTTATGTGAGGGACCATTACTAAAGCTGGAGTGTGTGCCAGGTGAGTCAGCATGTCAGTAAGTTCAATATAGCACATGTAACCAAATACTTTACAGCTTTCTCTTTCCTTTGCCCACTCATTACGCACTTGCCTTTTCTCTGTGGAATGCATCCCTTCCCTCTCGTTCTCGCTGTGATATTAGGACCATGTGTCTGTTGAGTCACAGTCACTTGGAGGTTTGACATCAAATGGTTTTCAAAAGAACTCCTCATAGTCTTATTTAGTTAGTGAGAAAATAAGGCTGGGCCTCTTGATGGATCATCAGTTTCCCGCTCTTTTCAGACCTAACTACTGTCGAATGCTGAGCACAATCTGCAAGTGTTTCATCTCGAAAGAGGCCCAGACATACTAATGTTTAACGTGTGTCTCACTCTGATCATACAATAGTTCGTTTCAATCATTCTGGTTCTTCAATTAACAGTCTAAAAGTGAAAATCTAAGACATCTGCTTGAGTTTGTGAGCGAGGGAGACACAGATGTTCGTGTGTGGTAAGGTAAAACAGATGTTTGAAAAAGAGGGTATGGAGGTGAGACAGGTGTTTTTACTCATGAAAATGAGCTAGATGATTTTATAATAAATCAGAGACTTGAATCAGAGACAAAGAGACTTGTTTTTTTGTGTGCGAGGCAGAAAAAAACAAAACAAATATTTTTTTGGTTTGTGAAAATGTGACCGATGCTTGGCTGTGTAAAAGTGGACAGTATACTTCTATTGTCTACATTCCACTTTGGTTCCTTGATTTTTGATCCAAAAACAGGTAGCGCACACACTGAACTTGTCCATCCTTGCTCAGGGTCAATAAAGTATATTTGAACTTGTGTGTTCAAATAACCCTTCAGAGTCCCACCCCCTTAGTTACTGTTGCTGTGTCTGACAAGCCATCCACTTTATGTCATGCATCATGTTCCCACACAATGCAAAATACATTGTTAAGCAAAGAGAACACTGACAACACACTGATAGACAAGAAAAAGCAATTACTTATTAATTACCAATAAATAGCATTTTGTGGATCATTAATGTGTTAAGACAGAACCTGCAGTGCCTCAGTTTATGTGGCATGGTAACTGATCCTTATTAGCTCTTTACTAGTTCTAGCATGAAATAAACATGAATGCACATCAGTAGGTATCTTATGTCAAAACACACCATTTTCCAAGTTTCAAGTTGTTTATCAGACAAAAATGTCAGATGTGCGCTAGGAGCAGGAAACAAGAAAAATGAGAGCAACTTATGTGTGTGAGATGAAGGTTTATGTTTGTGAAAGCTAGGTATATGATCGTGTAATGGGTGTTTTTGTTTTAAAAACGAGGCAGATAATTGTGTGAGACCGAAGTGTTTGTTTGTGTGAGCGAGGCAGTAGCTTACATGTTTTCTTGGGGCATTTTTGGCATTTGTGGAATCCCCATGATGTGCCCACCGTCCCACAACAGGCATCTTGTTTAGACAGGCCAGGCAGAGCTTTCCCACACTACAACAACAAAACACAACCAAATCCAGTAATGAATAAGAGCGAAATACAGAGATACTCATCTAGACCATTTAACACACACATACATAATTCTGCTCACACACAGCTCTTGATCCCTGTTCTTTCTGATCAACACTCTGATATCTCTCCCCTGACTCAATCTAATCTGCTGTACCAGGCACGAAACGAACTACAATCTGAGAGACGGCAATGATACACAACTCAACCTGATAACACTCTTCTATCTGCTGACACGAAAAGACAAAGTCGCAAATTAAGTCTGAATGGTTGCAAAAACATCATGGCACTTTACGATTAGAGTAAACAAACAAGACTGTGGTGAACTTGATGATAATAACTTGATAGACTAACAACTATAGAAGTAGAAGACAACTGGATGTTTTTTTAAGCTGGAGGCAGGTACCCAGCAAACAGGGGACATCTTCCGGACATTGTGAACGTTGTAGGTCCGCATTTGGTCGGTTTTGTGTCGTTCGCTGGAGGACATTCTGTGTACAATATGTTCAGTGTACAAAATGTTAAATTTTTCACAACATTTATTTAGTGTCAATAATATAAACGAATAGTAAAGTAATGTTTTTTTTGGCTTTTTTCTTCATGTGTGCTGTTGCCGATTGTTGCATAATTGATTTAATTTCTGAAATGACAGTCGCCATTCCATATACAGTAACTGCATAATACAGTTGCTCCAGTTTTATAGATTGCCAGTGATTAAGATTAATCTATATAAAGGTAATTTCAAAAATACATATGTTCATGCTGTGTGTGTGTGTAGGTTTTTTGCGAAATTTATCACATGTGACCCTGGACCACAAAACCAGCCTTAAGTCGCTGGGGTATATTTGTAGCAATAGCCAAAAATACATTGTACGGGATCTTTTTTGCCAAAAATCCTTAGGATGGTAAGTAAAGATCATGTTTCATGAAGGTATTTAGTCAATTTCTTACCGAAAATATATTAAAACCTAATTTTTGATTAGTAATATGTATTGATAAGATCTTCATTTGGACAACTTTAAAGGCGATTTTCTCAGCATTTAGATTTTTCCGTACAATCAGATTCCAGATTCTCATATAGTTGTATCTCGGTCAAATATTGTCCTATCCATCCAAATCAGACATCAATGGGAAGCTTATTTATTCAGCTTTCAGATCATGTATAAACCTTAACTTTGGAAAATTAACACTTTCGACTTTTTGTTTTTTGTTGTCCAGGGTCACATATCATTTTTAATTGATGTGTTTTTGCTATGCAGCATGCATTTTTCTATGCTTTTACCAATTTATAGCTATATTATATTAGCCTATTATAATTACTATAAAGCTATATTGCGTTGTAATATTATACAGCAGGGTTCCTGAAAAAGAGTTTAGCTCCAACCCTGATAAAATGCACCTACCTGTGACGATTAGCATGCTCAGGTGTGTTTGATTTGGGTAGCTAAACTCAGCAGTGAGAAACCCTGTTAGAAATCCAATATTCTCATTCAATTCGGCAGCTCAGCAGACAACTTCGTCTCTCAATGTTGTTCTAACTGCTTTCAGGTAAGATTATTAGCTATAGATTTGAGCTAATTTATGAAGGTTTAATCACATATTGTGTGTAGATGAGTGATTTTAATTTTTTATTAGTGATTTTAAGTGAAATAAGCTAATTTAACCTAAAAACACAGGTGATCTGGAAAGCTTAAATAACTTCTTTCACAGTATTTTACAACATAATACAACATAATTCAAGAGAGATGCAAACAATTAAAAAAAGTGATTTGAAATGAAAATTATATTACTTGATTTTAGATATAATGGAAAAAAAAAAAACTTGTGACGTCTAAAGAACCCTACACGAAGAAGTCCAGCAGACGTTGTCAGAGGCTATTCAGGGGACGTCCTGGGGACCTTTTTTTGTTAGATGGGTACTCTTTTGAGAATCATTGTTTTGTATTTCATCTGCAGTGCTCTTCTCAAGAGACAGATGTTCCCTTGAGCACCGCGATGTTCTGGTGGGAGTCTAATCTCACTATTCATTTTGTCTCTACTTCTTGATCATCTGATGATAGCTGAAAATGAGTTAGTTTAAAAGACATTAAAACTGAGCGACAGAGAGTAATAGCGGATGATTCACAGCTCACAGCAATGGTGAGAGAGAAAGACACAGATGAATAGAAAAGTAAAGCTAGAGAAGAATATTTGTCCCTACAATAAAATTAAATGGGATCCAAAATAATGCCAGAACCTTTCATTGTATGCACAAAAACACAGAGACATCTTTTAAAATAAAGAATGTGGAGCTGACGACATAAATCAAATATACATGAGTTTATGTTTCTCTGACCTGCATTCCAGCAGTCTCTTGAAAGCAGCGTCCCAGCTGGTTCTTGGAAGTCACCGGCTGGTATTGGGGGTATGTTTGCTGGTTGGGGTAAATGACGCCGCTGTGAGTGTGTCCGTGTTGGATGCTCTGGCTGCTGCTGTGGTAGGTGAAGGTGTGGCTGGACTGTGTGTTCTTCACCTGCCCGTTACTGTCCACCGAAGAAACCTGATGGATCTGGACAGAGGCTTCTGGAGGATGTTTCACATGGACGTTCACCAAACCTACAGAAATGTTAGGGGGATTCTTATGGTTTCGATGAATAATTTTGGTTACAGTAAATAACAAATCATTTTGACTCAGCCCTTGTTTTCTCTAAAAAAGGAGCAAAAATTGAAATACTGCAATAATGAGCCCTGTACAAGTGATCGGGGACAATTCCTGGTAGACTTAAATGCAGCAAAATGTGATATTTTTTTTAAAAGCCCTTGCATTCATTATTCTGTCAAACAATTGTGCATTACTTGATATGTTTAAGTTTTTTACAGTCATTTTAGAGTTTAGGGGTTTATGGCACATACATTTGTAAAAGTGGGTATTTTTTTTACAAGGAATCAGATAAAAAAACATTCTTCACAATAAACTCATGCTAACATGCTAATATTGTAGCTATACTGAGTATTTAAATGTTTATGGCTCAGCCCCATTATTGTAAGTGTCTCACAGTAACCTAGACTTTGATTTTTTTTTTTTTTTTTTTTCTAAGAAAACAAAGGACAAATGAAAATACATTTTTGTGGTAATTCTGAACCCTGAATATTCCCTTAACAGGAAAAGTCATGTATTTTTGAAGAACAAGTGTTAGCCCGGGGTAAAAACACAGAAATCAAAGTGTTACCCTGGTTTTGTCCAGTGCCATAGGTGAGGGGTAATGTGTGCGTTGAGTGGACGTGTGTCTTCTGTCCATTTACGACAGCATGTTGATTCTGGTGACTGTTGGGATTCGCCATTTGGCAGAATTTTCCAGTAAAGTTTGGTGGGCACTGGCACTTGTCCCGAGCGCTGCATTTTCCTCCATTCATGCAGGGCAAATGGCAAACAACTAAAACACACACACAAAAAGAATGGAGTGCGGTTAATCAAAGCCATATTGGGTGACATTTTTCAGTGTTTAGATTACACAAAAGCTGTTTAGGAACTTTTGTGGTGGCGTGTAATGAGAGTTCTACGTGACACATTTCCATTGAAACATGCCATTATTGCTTTCTGACTGCAGATACCATAATTTAAGATTAAAGGGAGGGTAGACTGCTTACTTGGCTATCGAACGATAACATATCACAGTCTTCTCTTTATTTATATACATTAACTTTTATTTTTATTCATGAAGCATTATTTTGTTTATTTTTCTAAATAAGGGTAACCCAAAATGTCCCCAAAGAGAGGTTTTGTTATATTTTATTGTCTTCCAGGGACAATTTTGTCCCCAAGGTATAGCTAAACAACCCCCCACCCCCATTCCCACACACACATAAAAATACATATATTTTTTCTAATACATTGGTGTACTTATATAAATATTTACATTCACTCTGACAAAGCATGATTTATACACAACATGCACACACATACTTTCATTATTTCTGCTCTAGTGGGAAATCTAGGACTATTCCACAGTGCCAACAGTGGACCTCAGGCAATAACTTGATACACTCATGTATCAACATTGAATCACACACACATACACACACTCATAAACATCCTGCCCAACTAGTGAACTACTACACAGCACCACTATCTCCCGGACAGGAGGAAATGAAGCTGTATAATAGTAAACAAATTTACAGAAATGGCAAGACAGCTAGCAGGAGCAGAATGACAGACCACACAATCATTAACTTCAACTCTTTCACACATTCATAAAATGGTGTGTTATTAATGTATTTCAAAGAGGTGTGTATAATATATATTTATAAGAAATATGCATTATTGATGCGGTGGTTAGATGATTTTTTTGTTGTCAGAGATGGCTTTATCTATAACAACAGGACAACTACAGAGGTTCTCATATATATACATAAACTCACTGACTTTCAGATGAGCTGACAGCCAGGAGCAGCTCTAATGAGAGGCCTGGCAGGACAGACTCGACAGACATTTATTTGATACGTTTTTTGTGTGAAATATTATTACAATTGAAAACACCAGGTGTCTATTTTCAAATACTTTATTAAATGTATTCCTGTGATGGCAAGGCTGAATTTTCAGCAGTCATTTCTCTATTCTTCACCCTTTAGAAACAATTATGCTGATTTTTGTTCAAGAAACAGTTCTTATCATTATCAATGAAGTAAACAGTTGTGCTGTGTATTAAAGCCTTGAAAAAAACCTTTCAAAAGAACGGTATTTATTTCATATTTCTTAACAGTCGACAGAATGAACCCTTGCTGAATAAAAGTATTAATCATATGATACTTTTGAATGATAGTGTATGATGTTTAATTGTTAAGACTCTGACAACACCACAAGTGAAAACAAAACACACGCACACATAAATCAGTCAGGCACATAACCTCACGAGTCCAACATCCACACTAGCTCTATACAACTAATCAAAAAACCTAAGCCAGATTTTCTGATGACATGTAAATATTGATGAAAATATAACTTTACCCTTATCTTCCACTCAGACCAGAACTCCAGAAAGCATTTCAACACTAGCAAATGAGTTTCACATAAGTGAGAGCAGAAAAGCAAGCCAATAGAGCTTTTTGTGATTGTGATGCCATTAGCCTACCTGGAATATTTCATTTGGAAAAAAAAAAAGAGCAGCCACCCACGGCCCTTAAACAGACCAAGTAACATTTTCCTGTAAACCCCAACGCCTCTGCTAGTACAGACAGGTTTAGTGGCAGCTCCATGGGGATGA
Source organism: Enteromius paludinosus (assembly GCA_032361165.1). Classification (NCBI taxonomy): domain Eukaryota; kingdom Metazoa; phylum Chordata; class Actinopteri; order Cypriniformes; family Cyprinidae; genus Enteromius; species Enteromius paludinosus. Next base: position 8,112,361 of record JAUMHQ010000078.1, on the reverse strand, counting down.
CTGTCAAAACACCCAACACAACGGTGTCCAACAACGCATTTGGGTGAGACATACACATACTCGGGATGAACATTCAATTCCAGTTGGAGCAGTCTGGACATCACTGTTGATTTTCAGAAGTGCAGTAATACATTCCTATCTCCAGTGCAATCATAATAAAGGAGCATTCAGCTACATATCGATCAGTTGTGATAATGCTTTAGTATTTCTATGAGATGGTCTACTGATCAATGTGGCAGTCAAAATCGTTGATCAATACTTAACACAGGTCTGTATGTGCATATGGAGTGCTGCTAAAATGTTTTTGCCAATCTTGGTACCTGACCCATTTAACTGTTTATGATATATACAGTATTTGCATATTTTAAAGGTTAATGTAGTATTGAAGTAAGCATTTTGTCTATTCAGGTTTACAGTTTCCACAAAAATATCAAGTAGTACAGCTGTTTTCAACATTAAAATTGATAAGAAATGTTTCTTGAGCACTTAAGGATCATGTGGCAATAAAAAAATCGTCCTCAAACATTTAAAGCGTGATGTATGGGGAAAGGCATATTTAATTATTGCACATTTGCTCAGAGACAAGTCAAATTACTGAACCTATTGACAGCTCTAGTTTCATTTATCATTTGCCTGAGGCTGTTTATTTGTTGTTTAAGGTATCGATTTAGCATCAACACTGAGGTACTAGAGGTTGGTCCACAGTACCGAAGCCAAAATCTTGGTATTGATCCAACTCTAATGTGTATGTGTGTCTTCATTCTCCACAGTGCTGGAGCTCGGCCTGGGATCTCTCCTCCCAGCTGCGTCTGGATCAGAGCTGACAGAATGCTCTGTGTTCCTTATAAGGCCGCACACACTCACCCACTCCAGACGTTCACCTCATTCAGACAAACAGCTTGCCGGGGAGAGAGAGAGAGAGAGAGAGAGAGAGAATGACATCTTAGCGCCACGCACAACTCTGCTTATACTGAGAGTATCTGTCCGAACACTTACTCCTCTGAGTTTTCCTGACCCTCTAATATGGAATACAATTTCAGCCGCTCAACCTGCCGGGTGCTGATTACAAAACCCACTGGTGAAAACAACCCCTTGATGAATGCTACCCTTGTGTCCACAAAGTAATTGGATTCGAAAGTAACCCTTATGTAACAACTATGTGTGTAAATTGTGTCTATTGCTTCATTCTTGACCCTAATGCAAGTCACAAAGTAACTACTTGCTATCATCCCCCAACACAGGACCTTAAAGAGCAGTGGAACAAGAAGTCAGTGTACTTTTTGACTTTTCTTAGAAAGGACGTGTGTTTCCTAAACTTTTTTGTCTAGTACCCCAAAACCCCATTGGCTAGAAACCTGCTCCCTGGAATTCATATTATTATTTAGCACTAATATTAAAACTAATATATATATAAAAAATATAATTTTATATCAACTAAGTGGGTACACAAGGCTCACCAAGTAACTTCTGCTATCTATAATGAGACACCCAAGTTTGTTTTTCATAAGTTTTGACAGTTCTGGGGCAATCACTTACTTACACATGAAATCCAACTGGAATGTTTAACAGCTGTAATTTGCATATTCTATATCAGAATTCAAATATGATGCTTAAGAAGTAAAAGAACATCATGATCAGCAAATACATCATGATTCGGGCAAATACTCATATGTTAACAAAAAAGCTAACAACTCTACCACCAAATCAAATTCTTTCCAAATGCCCTGATTGGGAACCACCAGATTACGCAACTACGAAGTGTGTAAAGAACCCAGACTGCTCGGTCTCTATTCAATAAATGAACATGAACCGGCTGAGCCAGAGGGCAGAAGACGTTCTGCTGTGTCATAACCAAATTCTCTCAATCCATTCTGAGCCCTCATTGTGACATATCACTGCTGGAAATGAACCGAGAAGAACTGAGGTCCAATTATGTAGGTTTTTCAGACAAAGTCTAAAGCATCTTAAACTTTTCCACAATATTTGCCAGGCAAGTGAAAACTCCCCTCCGAACTGCGACTAGAAACACATCCAAACATCAGCCATAATTATAGACTTGTCTAAGGCTGGACATGATGTAACAGGCCCGCGGCCAGCTGTTCTTGGTTCAGTATACAGCAAACGCAAGCATGCACACATACATTCAACAAAGTCCAGTTGCCGACAAAGGAATTAGATGTTCTAAAAAGAACTGGGTGAATGAATACATTTAATTTTTCCCACAATAAATTGAGAAGAGGCGGCGATGCCACTCACCGACTCTAAAGTTTGGGGCGGTGAGCGTGTCTGTAGCGTGCCCGTTCTCGCTGATGATAGTGGTGGTGTTGCCTTGCTGACAGCTGTTCAGACAGCGGCCGTTGGTGCAGGTCATCTTGCAGATAGTCGGGGTGAAGACCACCTTGATCCGGCCTGTGTGGTTCCCTACTGCACCCCAGCAAAGCAGAGACATCAACAGAGAGAAGAGAGAAAAATCCATCAGTCTGGACGGCATGGCTTTCATAAACAACTCAGAACGACTCTCTCTCTCACTTTTGTAGGCAGTATCTGGCAGAACAGCTCAGGAGTTCAGCTTTAAGAAAGTGAAACGAGAGAGGGAGCGAGAGGGAGAGAGGCAGGAGAAAGGAAAAAAGTCTTTCTGTTGTCTTGTCTTTTCTTAGGCTCCTGTACGTGTTCTCCTGTGACTGTCTGATTCCTTTTTCGTCCATTCCCTCCTTTTCTCTGTCCTTGGTCCAATATCTCAGTCTCCAGAACATGAGGAGGTGACTGGGGAAAAAAATAGAAGCAAAAGAGCAAGAGAGAAAAAGGGAGAGAGAGAGAGAGAGAGAGAGAGAGAAACTAGCAAACAACTCTGGGACCAGTCCCAGTACTCCTCGCAGGATTCGGACAGAGTGACCACAACTCCAAGCCGTATACAGCGATAAAAACAGGGAATGTTGGTTTTCCTCTCATGCTACAACTACTAATCAAAAATATGAATATTATTAACTAATTAAAAATGTTAATCAGGTTTGGCTTGATGTAAAACATGGAATTAAAGAGAAAATAATAATTGTAAGATTTACGGATTATAAAATTGTTGTTAGTTAAAGTTTAGTTCTCTCTTAAGCAGCTTCACCTCTTACCAGCATAAAGAGACTTTCACACCTCCATCTGAAAAATGCAAATTTCCTTAAATAGTCTGCCCAGAGTCCTTTAATTGAAATGATGTCATTTCCACAACTATGTGGAAAAGAATCTATCCACATTCCCCTCTCGGTGTCTAGTTAATTAATTCATTGTATCAGTGAGCATGTTATTTAAATTGCAGTCTGACTTACTCTTGGCATCACAGTCTCACTAAATACTTTCCAGTCAGACATCTGTAGATATTCCTGGCCTGTTTTCTGCTTGATTACCTGTTTTTCTGTCTGCTTCCTGTTTCTGTTGTTTCTGTGTCTCAATTCCTGACCCTCACACTGTCATTCATTCTCCATCGATTCCATATAAAACAAAGGATTTTTTACCAATTACAATTAAAAGAACAATTAGACATCATGACTTTCTTCATGTTTATACCGTAAAAGTTGATCAAAGTAGTCCATACAGTTCAGTGTCACATTTTAGCCTTATGTGAAGATTAGAGTGAAATTCGCAAGCTAATATGCGTTAGTGATGGGGGCTTTTAGATTTTTTTTTTTTCACCAAATGTCACCAACATCTGTATTATGCCTTATAATGCTTAGTCTTCCTCCCTCTCTCTAATGCAAATCAACTAGAATGTAACTTGTAACCTTTCCTCAAAGATCAAACAACGTCTCCACAGACATAAGAGGAAATTGGGTTGCTACTGATGAAGTTAACGCACACTGTTATGAAGTGAGAAAGGAAAGTAAATTGAGAAAGACACATTGAGAGTGTACAGCAACAGACGACAAGAGATGAATGGCTTTACCAGAGTGCCACACACACAGAGGGCTGCTGACAGACCTCAAGACATTGAGAAACTAGTCTGCTATAACTACCATTAACCACAAATACACTTTTAGTTGGAAAATCTAAAATCACCGTAGGAAATACCACCAACTTGTTTTGCATTTATAAAAGCAAAACAATAATTATAAAGCCTAACCCTCAGATCTGATACTAGGATTTCACTCCCCTACCTATACATGAGCTCATGTGGCTTAGAGAGATACTTCTTGCATGTCAAGCAAGAGATGGAAAATCCTGACATTTAAATGTCAACCTTTAGTCTTTTTGAATGATTCATTAAAAGAAATGGATCAAGAGATGATCATGTGTTCAGGAATCAAATAACACTGGCTGCTTATATTTCAATTCAATAAAAAGATTATTTCAGTCCACAAACTACAGCTGAAGCTGTAGATACAGCAGTAATAGAAAAGATTTTGAGAATTGATGATTTTAAGATAATTTATATCAAGACTACAATTAACAGGAACTAATGTTGTTAGCCTTTATGAATATTTTTACCCTGCTTTATCTTTTTGCCTATTGCTGTTTTGGCTGGTTAGGCTACCTTTGAAGACATACCCCAAATGTATGTTTTAGTCAGATTTAGCAGAAATGGCATTCCCCTACCAGCTGCTTATTTTAGAGAATCAGAAATATGTAGCACAACCTGTGTAGTCTGATTTATGAGCAAATGTCTCCTTGTCTCCAAAATGCATCTAGGTGGACCAACACTCAAATACAACATTTGTCTGTCATTAAATCTGAAGTATGCATTGTTGCACCAAAACATCAACAAAACTGTAGATCTAACCCAATCCCCCTTCTTTCCATAAATCCATAAATTCAATCAAAACTACAAACGTAACACCAGGTCAACAGGAAGTCAGTCAGATGCTTGTCTCTTACGACCTACAGACTAGTGTAATGTAATATGTAAAGGTCTGTCTCCCTCTGAGTGAACCCGGTCACTTCTGTACGATCCGACATCCAGTCAGAGTGCGGTTTGGCTGAGTTTCAAAGCAGCGAGAAATGGCATGTCAGACCACAACACCGTGCAAAAACAGTTACCCAATACCCTACGGGCTCCTCCTTGCATTAGTATTACAGCAGAGCCCTGGCTGTATTCGGCAGAGTTGTGTAACGCTGCCAGTCTGCAGAGCAGGAAGAGGGATAATAGATGTCATGCTACACATTAGTTCTGCCGCCCCACTGTCCCCTCATTCACATGCACAACTACTGTATCTAATCCTCTCACCTGCCTCCTAAGAGCACTTCCCTCAATGACCGTTTATCGTAACGCTCTGTCATTTCATTTTCTCCCTCTCTCTCCCTCACTTTTCTACAGTTCTTGCCTTCCCTCATGGCCAGGCTTTTATCTAAAATTACCCGGAGAAAATGAGGCTAATAACTCACTTTAGACAGTGCAGCGCACAAGGCAATGCTTAAGTCTTTATACGATTTCAACCAGAGGATCCGCTTGGAAAAAAAACAATGGGGCCATAACTTAAGGGCCGACCTGCAGCAATACAAAATTACAATAAATGAGACGACAGCAGACAAGCAATAGAGAGAGGGGAAGCGAGAAAGTAGGACCTAAAATGCACAAGCCTGTGGTTGTGATACATCTAACCACTAATTTGTACTGTGGATTCCCACACCTTTTGATCAATGAATTTTCTTACTTTTCCATGACATTCTGGTGGTTTGTGATGTATAATGATGTTTAAAAATCATTTAGAAGCTATTGTATTTAAATCTAGTATGATTAGATACTTTCAATCGAAATTTCTATGACTATTCAATATTTCACACCTTTGCATAACTCTCTAAGGCTTGAAAGTTTTAATATTCATCTTTAATATTGATGACTGTGGGAACCCTGATTTATCATCATATTCCATATAACAAAATACTGTCATCTCACAGCGTAGCAGACACAGAGCTAAATGTTTCTAAGCGAGCCAGACATGCTGTCACTCTGCTCACGGAATGTTTCACGGTGTGTGTGTGATCTGTCATTCCGTCAAACACCCAGGGCTTTTCGCAGTGAGACAGTGAGTCTTGTTGAAAAATAAAAACTGATACATTAAATAACATTTTGAGATGCTGATGTCACTCTTTCTCGGATTTCTTCAACAGGGGGAGATGCTTTGGGATTACATCAATGTGTCAAAATTATAGAGAGTGGAAGCCAACACATACACTACTGTGCAAGAGCTTGGAGTGCGTAAGATTTTAATTATTTTTAAAGACGTAGTAGTCTAGAATGTTAACCAAGGATGCATTTATTTGATCAACAACACAGCAATGATGTGATGTCCAGTTTTCAGTAACACATGATCAATTCTTCGGAAATTCATTACATCATCAGCGTTTACATTTCTTGTGACTTACGTTTCAACGTGTTTCTATCACATATCTATCATTTGACTTAGAATATAGCGCAAAATAATTTTGTACAACCTTACAGTGTTTTTTTTAGGTGTTTTAAGTGACATGTGCTGTGAAAGACAACACAAAAACACATTGAATTCAAAGAGATCCAGCACTGAATGGATTGTACTTACCATTTATTGGACTGTGTCCCACTGAAAGAGGGATGGCCCGGTTCAGGGTGGGTCCGACTCCGTGCACCTGTGTGTGAGTGTGGTAGTTTTTCTGTTGAACCATGTATTTCTGGGTTTTGCTTTGGTGCATCGTCATTGAAACTGGGTTTTGTACTCTGCAAGATACAGACATCAAAAACAAAAAAATGTCAACACCTTTCAAGTTATTTTTTTTCTATGATTTTTTTCCTTTCTGTCAATCTGTCTTTCTAATTTATCTCCATATTTAAATATATTCATATATTTATATTATTCATGTATTCATATTTTAATTTATGTGCTTTTCATTTTGATTAATTACCTGCTCAAGGCCATATGGAAACCCATAGTACCCTGAACATGCAGACATGCTTCTAGTCACATGTAAATGAAACCAATCACTTGTAACATAGAAAACACATCAGCATTCACATGATTCATATTTGTTTTGCATTATGTTGATCACACACATACTGGCATTGAAGCTGAATGCCAGCACATAGACAAAATCAATCTATTATAACCATATTCATTTTTCTGTAAAATGTTTTTTTCTTTCTTTTTGTTTATCATAATAGAGCTTACTGGCCAAGTGAGCTCAATTATGAACGAAATACTGCTGTTTCAGTTTGTTGCAGTGCAGTCTGGGATGCCTTTACCACCAGTGTTAACGTAAACTATTAAAAGCAATTTTGGTAACTGAAATAAAGCTGAAATTAAATAAAATATTACATAAGGAACTTCAATTTGCTGCCTTGACAGATAACTGAAATAAAAGTACTGAAATGGCATTAAAATCAAACACTAACATAATCACACAAATGAAAGCTACACAAAATAATAAACTGAGCCGTAAACTAGGAACTAGATTCAGGATCGGCTCTCCCGGCTGTAATTCAGGGACTGGAATCGGGAACGGATCTCCTTGCAGTAAACTATGAACTGGATTCGGGAACGGCTCTCCTTGCCGTAAACTATTAACTGGATTCGGAAACGGCTCTCCCGGCCGTGATTTGGGGACTGAAATCGGGGTCAGCACTTCTGGTCGAGATCTAGGGATTGGAATCGGCTATCCTAGCCGGGAAACAGAAACTGGAATAGGGATCGGCACTCCTGGCCGAAGATCTGGAACTGGATTCGGGATAGGTGAAACAAGATTCGCGAGCGCGAGCCGGGCAATGGAGGATGGCCTCCTGGCCATTGCTCGTGAGGCCCGGGAAGAGGAGTGAGCGCGTTGAGGAGGCGGTGGAGGATTTCCTCCGGGGTGATCATTCTCCTCAGTCTGTTATGGTCAGTCTTTCTGTCACGCTGGTAGTACTCACACACAGTGCAAATGAGGCGTGGATCTTTGCAAATAAACAGGAACTTTAATAATCAAAGAAAACTCGTACAAAGTACATGCAAGGTAGACACTTAAAGACTGACACAGAGGGTAGAAACACAGACGCTTAAATGCACAGACTAATTAGGACATAACTAAGGACACCTGGGGAAGACAGCTGGGAGAACACCAACTAATAATCACATGAACATAGGAAATACCAAACATGGACATGGGCGGACACAAGAGGAGCAAAAGCACATGGCACACTAAACACAAAGTCTGACACCAATACAGCCAAATTCCCCACAAGAAGTCGGTGAGGGGATTGGGGAAACTGATAATTATCAGCTATGTCTGTGTGAAAGTATCAAACATCTTGCTAATAAGGAGACAAAGCACAGCACACAGCTGTGAGGAAACGGATGTGAAATGTAATTTGTCTTTCATACATTTATTAGGATGAAGAAAACGGATGTGGTTGCTCAGAATCTCAGCTGGGAAGCTTTCGAAGACAATGACACACGGGACTATATCAGGGTCGGCAATTTAGAATAACAGTACTGACATCAGATCTGTCTGTGAATGGTGTCTTAGTGATGAAATGCATTCACCATCCTGTTGTTTCAAACCTGTATCTCTCTATTCTTTCAAACAGTTTTGGTTCCCATTGGTTCCCAATGTATGGACAAAAATATGAAGTAAGTCAATGAAATCAAATTGCAATTAAAAAGTGACCAGACATCAATAACATGACATCAATACTGACAAATACGGTAGAGTTTGACTTTATGCAAATGAACAGCTAAGCGATGAGAGCAGTGTTAAAATCCCGGTGTTAAGGTCTTTTGGAGTGAAGTGTTGAAGTTGTGGTGTTGAATTTTACAGGATTAACACTAGCTAGTCTTAACAGCACCCTTTAGCTGGCGTAAAACCGCTAAGTTTCTCCTGGGTGTTATTACTCACATCCGGGACATCTGTTAGCTCGACGATGTTGAAATATTTTCAGCCATTTTCTTTGCTTGCGATTCGGAACATATGAGGATGTCGTTTTTTTTCTTTAAGGGAAAGACAGGAAGTAAGTGTTTTTATCTAATATAAAACATGTATTTTATATTAAGATATTAAGGTGTGGTGCTCTCCAACTGTTTCTCAGGGATATTTTTTTCACTAGCGTTGGGAGCAGACAGGGAAATAGGTTTTATCAAGGAAAATATCTTAAGTAAGTGTTTTAACGTAACTTGATTTACGATATTTATTTAATAAGACTACTTTATGACAATATTTAAATGCTGCACACCTCTTTTATATAGGTATTTATTTTAAATAGGTATTTTATAACATCATACTTATTTATAGCGATGAGTAGATACAGATCAGATGCGAGTTTCTTATTATGCCTTTACTGTCATTTATTGATTACCACATCTTGTCTGATGGAAAAAAAAGAGACTACTTTCTCCAAAGAGGTCCAAACACCATCGACACAGACTTAACAGCATTAACATACATACATGAGATGCTGCAGTTTAAGCAGATACATGTAAGCACTATGTAAGCACAGAGCAATGCAGCCCAATGACATTAAGTACATATATGGACCATATATGTATTTTCTGCTTGTTTTGCTTTGGCATTACGCGTAGGTTTTTTACATGCATTGAAAACACTGAATGTGAAAAAAAAAAGATTTTGAATGATTCAATTAAAATAAATAAATGTTAACGTGCATTGTTTTGTGTATTTAGTTTAACTGAACACTGACCACACAATGAACAATGAACTCAATTTGACTCCAATTTAACACTCCTCTAATGTATATACAGTATGACTCCCTCCATTTGGGAGTTAAAATGACACTTTTAAAAGTGTGAAATATGTACACATCTGCAGGGAGTTACTAATAAACTCCTATGGTTTCCTATTTCTCACACTTTCAAAAGTGTAGTTTTAACTCCAAAACGGAGGGAGAATTTCAGGAGTGTTAAATTTGACTCAAATTGAGTTCATTGTACACTGGCTTTTTTGCTGTGCAGTGATCGCTGCCTTTCAGTGCAGGCAAAGCTTTAGACATAACAACATGCTTTTTATCCACAACAATCCCACAACAAAGTAAGAATGTAAGGACAATGTGTGTAAACAGCGTCTGATTTCTGATCGAATGTAAAGTAACAGAAGGAGCAGATACACAGAAACGAGCAAACAAAATGAGAATATTTACAGGGAAAGAGCAAACAGAGGTTGCTTTTCTCCACTGATCTCTCACACTATTCAGCTTTGTTGCTTCGTCTGTCTTTCATCTCTCATTTGATGTTTCCAAAGAGGTCTCATGAAATGTATGTTTGAACTGTGATGAAGAGCATAGTCTCTCACCCTTTCTCGCAGTCTTTCTATATAATATTTTACTTCTGTGCCGATTTAAAAACCAACAGTTGGCTCAATGTTTACAAATCTGGGGTTAAAAACACAGGCATGCAGACATAAAAAAGATTTTAGCAACTATTTTGCATCCTAGTTATGAGAAGGTAAATGCCAACATGTTTAGATGCGCAAGTCAAGCCTTGAGCAAGGACTAATTTCATTTTTCTGGGAAAAGCATCGCTTTTAACTTTGGGCCCTCCACTCAGAGCAGCAAAAACAAAACTAACTTCAAAAGGATACCGTATGGGTCAGAGTATGGTTACTACTGGTTTTGCGGTCAAGAAACACGGCCATGCTTGTTCACCGGCTAAGCCACCCTGAACCAGAATGACAATTCAAGTAGATCTTTTCAGAAGTAAAACCACCTACACCACACAGAACATTACCGTTTACAAAGAGCAGACCACACACATAAAAAGAAAGAGCGTAAAATGTCTCTTCCTGAACAGGTGAAAAGCAATGAGCTGTGTAAGTGCTTATAAATTCTCTCTCTCTCACACACACACACACACCATCACATATCCTGGACAGTGGAAGCTGATATGTGATGAGAACTAGCGGAAGACAATGTTTCAAGTATTTCCAGATGCATGTCTCCATTTTCCCACTATCTGCTATACACATGCATGAATAAAGACAATGGTGGTTATGCGCAAAAGACTCGCATTTTCTGTAGAGGTCTCATCACTTTCATTTCAAGTGTTTCGTACGTGCTTAGTTAAATGTGTGTGTTTCCCGTATAAACACACACATACTCTCCAGCGAGAGCATCTTTACAAAGTTTAAGAATGCATTTGCAGAGTGATGAATTGCTGCACAGGAGAGTCGGTATGAAAATCCCTTATATGGAGATGAATTGGGCATGTATTATGCTAATTCACAACTGCAGGTACGTGCTCTACATTCTAAATAAACCAGATTTATAAACATTGGAAAGAGGGAATGAATAAATTTAGTGCATGGGAATTTGCATGAGAACTGTATCTGCCAATCTAAGTAAAAACACTTGGGCGCAATAACCAATGAATGCATCCCAAGGCGGTGAAGTTGGGTGATTGCTTGGGCGTTGCCACTATTACTAATAAAGCCAAGAGCATTTAAAGCCAGAATGGGTTTATAATTCTAAAGCCAGCTGAACATCCTCATAAGCTGTGTTACCAGACCTGGTGTGGAAAGAGCTGTGGGTTTCCTGCACATGTAGACAGGAAAACTGAATTTTTTGTCTGTGTTTGTGAGGGAGGCCAGCTGGCTTATTCTAATCTCCTCCAAGAGGACTATGCTACACCATGACGGTCTCTCATGTTCTTATGCCAGCGGGCATCTTGTAGCTCTTTCTCAACAGGTGCATGTGCTGGCGGCCACAGCGACAGGGAAGACATGTGTCTCTTTTATTGTCTCTTCTTCTTGCGCACTGCTCCCCTGCTTCTCGTCTGACAGGTGTCTGGACAGGTCTACCACACTAAACCCGAGGTGCTCCATGAATCCAGACTCTGGTTCACTGCCAGGCTGCATTTGAGATTGAAACCAAACAACACAGGAAACCTGACCGGCCCAGCACCTGTGGATCACTGTAACAGTTCAGACACATACACACAAACACACTACACCAACCACACAGACCCTCTCTAAATACGTTCACACACACTCAAGCCAAGCCACATGCGCACACCCACCCACCCACACAAACCACACACATACACTCTTTCTAAATACCTACACACTAACCACACACACCCAGACACACACGGCCTGTAAATACATTTAAACCCACACACAAACACTGTCCATACATATGGATCTTCCCTAAAACGACAGACCTAGTTGAAACCCACTCATACAGGCTACAAACACACGCACATATAAATGAGGACAACCTTTATAGAAAATATCAATCCTTAAGACACTTATGACTGTGACGTAAAGCCCAAACACCCACAACCGCAGACAGCATAAGACTATCCCTGACGAAAACCCTCCCTGAAGGGCTGACTGGACGCTTTCAACGCCACATAACACACACGTGTGTAAGATGTACGCAGCACATTTGATGTATGCATGTGAAAGACAGCATTCTCTTACACTTGTTATTGAATGCTCAGCAGACGGTGACATAAATCTGTGAATACACGTGTGCCGTAATGTAAATCATTGTAAGGAAACCATTGGGTTTATGCCCAGATGTGCTCTGTAGCCAAGACCATTTTTTCAGTATGTTTAGCACAGACAACTAAGCACTGTTCAAGTTATAATTGTCTTCCTGTGGACCGCCGAAAGGGTCGGAGATGGATTTACTGAAACACTTTTCTGCATCAACTCTAGAACAAATATCTCATTGTACCATTCGAGTTGCGCACTTTCATGTTGCTTTGACTAGGGTACAAAACTACATGTTTTAAAACTCAGTTGGTCTAGTCTATGTCTATTGACTAAGCAGTCTTAAAGGGACAGTTCACCCAGAAATGAAAGTTCTGCCTTTACAATTCACACTATTTAGTTTCAAACCTGACTTTTTTATACTGTGGCACACCAACAAATCTATTTTGAAGAAGTTTTGAAGAAGTTTATCGTCCATTACTCCAGTGTCACATGATCCTTCAGAAATCATTCTAATTTTATGCTTAAGAAACATGTCTTATTATTATCAAAGTTGAAAACTGTTGTGCTATTGAATATTTATGTATAAACCATGTTACGTTATTTAGGAATCTTTGATGTTCATGAACAAGAATTTGTTTTGTAACATTTTTAACATTGTAAATGTCTTTACTGCCACTTTTGATCAATTTAATGTGTTCTTGCTGAATAAAACTATTCCTTTCTTGACCTGAAACGTTTGTATGGCGTATATTGCAAATCAATTTCATTCTCAGTCAGTCAGTGGGAAAATGTTTAATATTTACGTTTTATGCAGTCTTTTTATGAATCATACAGAGCACAATGAATATTTAGGAAAAAGATAATCTATTCTTTTTTTATCCAGAACGCAGCTAATTTGGCTTTTGCTTAAACAGCAAATTAAAGTGATGGAGCAGCAAACAAAGAAAGAAAAAGATACTCAACAAGGAACACAGTTGCTATGAGGAATGAGTTTAATATGTTAGTATAAAGCTACTTGAATAGTATCATAATATAAAATGAGGTTTGCAGACAAGCAGTTAACTGAACAAACTGTGTGGTCTGCATTCAAATATCTCAATAAAAACCACAACAAAAGAACAGCAGGATCTTTTATGGCCTCCACACATTACCACAGCAGGTCAGTAAGAGAAGAAGTTTACAAAGCACAGAGCCAGATCCATTAAGGTGCTGCAATCCCAGCTGATTTCTGCCCACAGTGACTCTTCTGGTAGACAGGTTAGATCAGCAGGGACATCTGTTTACATGCGCCGTCTCTGATGAAGAGGAACCTGTCTAAGACTGGAACTGAACCCGCTCGCTTCTGGATTCAGAACGCCGAGCGCCAGTCAGCACTTAATGCTGCTCCTGTGGCCATGAAGCCACATATTTTTCTTTTTTTGAAAAATTCACTAATGTTTATTTGCCCTAAGATTATTCTGCGCAAGGGGAGCAGAAGTATAATGAGCTGTTTATATTGAATTTTATGACACTGGGCTGAGATTCAGAGTAAATCCTGGTAATATGAATTGTAATTATGGTTTTTGGAGCATAGCGGTTGAACACATGTGATGTGGCTCCACTCACTTCTTCTAATGTGTCTCTTGCAGCCCAGCAATATAATGACTTGGAATGTGCAAAACGACATTTTGAAAATCAACCAGCCAGTGGGTTGCCTCAATGATCTGAAAGAGCATGGTAATTAAAGGCACCACATGGAAAAAAAACAACATATACTGTCTACATTACCAGGTTGGGGTCCATAAGGTTAAAGTCTTTTATGCTGATCAAGGTTACATTTTTTTTTTTATCAAAACTTCAGTTAATCAGTATTTTTGTGATTTCATTTTCTACTTTTTTTTGCTAACTAAAATAGCACATTTCTTTCCTTCTCTTTGAGCAGTATTTGAGTAGTGAGCAACCTTTGCTTTTACAGTGCACTTAATCGGAATAGCTTTAGACTGTGATTTACATGGAGACAAAGCCATACAAAGCTTTGTTTTCAAATTTCACTTATGGATGAACATTTTACGTGAAATCAATACTTATGGATGATCCAGCTACTGCTGTTGAAGTCCACAGCTCCATCAGAGAGTGAGAGGGGGATGTCAGAGAGGGAGAGAGAGAGAGAGAGAAGTTATAAACATAAGCTCCAATTCCAGTCTCAACAAAATAGCTGGCGCGACCTCGTACGCTGGCAGACGTGCTGTAATTAAATTGAAAAAAAGACGCAGGGAGTTATTTTTTTACTCTTTCTCTTTCTCCCTCTCAATCAAAACTGAACGGCTACACAGGTCTGAACTCCAGTGATCTCCAGATGTTGCTTATTTTCGCATAAACAACTTAATTTTTCGCATGTCCATTTCTTTCTTTTCTCTGACCTTTCTCCATTTCTTTCTGTACCACTCGGCCCATCCTCCTTTAATAATATCAGTACTTCGTCCATCTCAGTTTTCCATTTCCTTCTCCCACTTTTTTGACCACTTTGTCTATTCTTCTCCTTCCGCTCTTATCCTCTTGTTATTCCCAGAATCTGGCGGAATCCGCTGCAGTTCCGCTCGGCGAGACACTATACAGCTCTCTCTTCTAATGAACCCAGTGACCCACATCAGGACGCTTTTGCTCTCTTCAATACCTATTATCTGCAGATGGATATTTGTTTCCTAAACACCAGCAGACCCAATCTCATCAGTGACGCTATATATATTATATTTTTTGTCTCATTTCCACAAACAAATGTATCAACATGTAACAGTCTTGCCACTGTATTGCAGTGAATGTCATTGTAAAGTGAGCAGAGAACAGAGAAGTAGGACATCTGGTTATATACAAGTGTTTGAAAAGGACAGAAAATTTCCGATATGAAGCCCATTTGAGGGCCTGGAAAGGGTCATATTTAATATTTCCAAGTGATCTCTCCAAATCATTCATTCGTGACCTTCACTGGGCTATTTTCTTTTCAACCGGTTTGCTTCCAAACCGAGACACATGTGGTGAAAAGCAATATTACAACAATAGACAATATATTTGTTCATTAAATAATATTTGAAAACATTCAAAATACAGTATATAAGCTTCACTGAAGTGACAGTCTGTAAGGTTTTGTGTCCTACATAATTCCAAGCAGAACTCTGAGTATTTCTATGCTGGTGATCCCACTGCCTTTTGCATGGGGGGGACCAGGATCACAATTTAAGTAATAACCACACCTGTTTAGAATTTTTGCATTTTTGCCATGCATTATCATTAGGGATGTCCCAATCAGGTTTTTTTGCCCTCGAGTCCGAGTCATTTGATTTTGAGTATCTGCCGATACCGAGTCCCGATCCGATACTTC
>JAUMHQ010000078.1:8073671-8088483 GCA_032361165.1 Enteromius paludinosus | reverse complement strand
AATGACCTTTTAAACCATTTAACTGATTGTATTAATCGGTTAAACTTCAAATCGGTCGGTTAACGGTTAAACGGTTAAAATGAGCATCCCTATGACGAACCTTACTCAACACTGTCAATCTGAAAACTAAAAATGCTTAATTTGATCTGGTCCACTTAAACTGCATTGTAGGTGGTTAATAAAGAAGACACTGGTGACTATACTGAATCACCACAATCAAAAGTGGTGCAACTATTGAATTCATAGTACCAACAGAATTGAGCTCTTCTCTTTAGTTCAGGATCATCCCAGCAGGTTCCTCAACCTAGTCACCTGTTCCTGCAGATCTAGGACACTTTTTCAGCAAGGACGGCCAGGAAAAACGTATCGTCTCTCTGCCGTGCTGTGGAGCCCAGGTGAAATATTTTCATGTTGTGTTTTATCTGGCGAGGGACTTGAACGCTTGGGCCGTGTTCAGTTGAGGGACAAAATAGACTGAGCAGTCTTTCAGCGGTGAGCTGTGCACACATGCCTGAGCTCAGGAAAAACACTCAAACACTTCAGATGAGCAATATGAGAAATCCAGGCTCAGATGGAAGACATGAGCATTCATTGCATTTTACATGTTGTAAAACCTTTAAAACAAACTGTAAATAAGATGTAAATACGTCATCAATGCAAAAAGTTGCTTTCTGGTACTAAGTTTTCATTAGAGTTCTCACCATCCGCTAGCTCTTCGGTGCTACACAGTCTTCCATTGTGCAGCTAAATCAAATCAACCATCAACCCACGACAAAAATGCTCTGAGTGTTTCCTGATGATCTCAGTCCAATAAAAGAACTCATGGAAGGTCTGAGAAGCTTCTGAATGCATATCACATGGCGAATGCAAGCATGATAACTCCTCGGGGAAAAGATGACAACAAGGCGGCAGTCATTCTGCAGACTGAACCTAGGCTCACTTCATTACCTCTGTTCAGAAAACTTTTAAACTTGTCTGTTGTAATTTCACAATCAGACTCTATTCTGTTTCTCAGAAGTCAGTTAAGCCATATTTTAACACTGCATCCTAACTCAAAATATTCAGTAACAAGTCATTGCTGTTAAGGCAAGATTTAGGCAGAAGATCATAAGCTCTCCGTAAAGTTATGTATCATTTAATAGGAACAGAATATGGACGTTTACAATTACTGGTCCAATAAGCTGCCTTCAAATTTGAATTTGTAACTAAAATAGTGTTGAAAAGTTGTGAATTATTTAAATCAAATAAAAATTCCCAATTGAAAACACATAATATAATAATATACATATATATAATTGTATTTATTTTTTATTTTTTTCTTAATTAAATAAATTAAATATATTAATTATAAAGGTTCAGGAGTTGTATCTAAAAAAAGAGATGTTTCCAGAAATGTTGGTATTTATTTTCTTTTAATAAAAACTGGCATGCATAAATGACAGGCACACTAGAAAGTTCACTGTTAAGATCATGTTCATGCCAGAGAGCTGCAAAGAACTAATTCATTCACATAAAGTTCACTCTCTAAAAATATAAACAAGTGTAAATGTCAACATCATTTATCTGTCATTTAAAACATGAGCTCATTGATGCACTCCAATCGGTCTTCCAGTTTATTCCAACTATTACTCCTGGTTGAAGGCTTCAGTAAATATTTAGTTTACATGTAGGGTTATGTTTCAACTAAGTTTAATGGTGCAATGTTCAAACATTTAGTAGTGCAAGTAAGTTGGTGCTGGAGCTGGTGCAACCGGCCCCTGGTCTACATTGTCATGTATTTATAGGACGTGATGGGCCAAAAATGAACCAGGATTAACACTCTTCCTGTTCTGTTAGAGATAAAGAACTGGAGTGATATATCCTGGTGGTAAAATAGAACATCCCAGTGTCCCTCTGTACTGTACAATTATAGGACTCAATGTCAGCCACCAAAGCTACCTGGATGACCGAAAGCTCCAGATAAAACACTTAATCTATGAAGTTCCTTGCAGCTTGGTGGAACAAGCAAAGAAAAACAAAAGGCATTTCTATTTAGACTATTCCCTTTGTTTGCACTTTCTGAGTGAGGTGAGTGTTAAAACCTGAAAAAAAATCGAACCCCATTAAACATTTAGCAGGAGAATTTACAATCAGGTCTCTCTTCCGAGTGGTGAGTGGAGACATAGTGATCCTAAAACACAAACGGAAAGGAAGATATACTGTATAGAGACAGACTACAACCTGGACTTTCTCATTTTCCCCCTATATTGAAAAATATACGAGCAATGAAAAATGGTTGACTCATGATTAATCCCTTGCCACTATGTCCCAGTCACCATAAATTACAACATCTAATGCTGCTGTCAGATGAACGAAGAAGGTCATATTTCATCCTTAATTTACTTGAAAGCATGTGTACACAGTGGTGACCCCGCCGTAAGACACATGTTCATGGGCTTATGCCAGTGATCTGGCAGAGAAACTGGATTCTGTACGTTTATGAGAATGTCCTTTCTCGAAGGTGCAGAGAGGCTCGCAAAACATAAAAACAAATGGTTTAATGATACCATCGTGGTTCTGTATAACAAAATAAAAACAATATAAACCCAGGATTTCCTGAGTCAGCAGAAATAAATGGTCATAGAGACACAATACATGGTATTAAAGAGGCTTCCCTTTTCCACACTCAATTTTCCTGCAAGGTCTTCCATTAAAAACGTTCTGTTACATTTCAGCTCAAATTTAAGAGCTCTCAGGCCACTCACTGTGCAGCTGACATCAAACTATAGATGCTTCCATTGAAAATAAAAAGGATGGCTGAAGCAGGAATGTGCTCTGGGTTTGCTCCAGACGGCCTGCAAAGTGATTCCTCTGCCTGTGTAAACAGGGAAACAGGGCCTCTTTCTGTAAACAGGGGTTTTCTTTTTTCTTTTCTCCTTATATATATATATATATAGAGAGAGAGAGAGAGAGAGAGAGAGACAGAGAGATAACTTGTAAATAACTTGTATATTATAAAATTAGTTTGCTAAAATCTCTCACACATACATGATGCGTTCCATTCCAAGCACAGTCTGTTCATGTGCGTAGTGTTGGCCATTCTTCAGTGACTCAGGTGTAGGTTCTGCCAGTAGGTGGTGACTATAAAGGTAGCTTTTTGAGTTATTAATTCAACCTAATTTGTTTGTTCAAAATCAATGATTAATGCAAGAATAAAGCCATTGTGTTTGCTTGGAGAACTTATAATTAAAAATAAAATTATAATTCTGCAAAAAACATTTAGAAATGCGCTAAGTAGCTGGCTATATTGTTATTTGACAGGTTTAAGACTGTCATCACTCGGATTGTGCAGCCCTTTTAAAATATCAGCCTGTAATCTGGCAAATAGCCCTGTCCCCAAACTCATACCACTGGTTTAAAAGAGAGATCCTGTCCCGCACTCAGACAAATATAGCAGTTTATTTGTTTATTGTGTCCAAATGTTAACTTAACCTCACTAAATGATTTACATACGGTTGTCTCTGTATATTAAAGGGGTTAGATCACCCAAAAATTAAAATTTTGTCATTCATTACCCACCCTCGTGTCGTTCCAAACCTGTAAAACCTCCGTTCATTATTGAAACACAAATTAAGATATTTTTGATGAATTCTGAAAGCTCTCTGACCCTCCCACAGGCAGCAATGAAATTAACACTATAAACGTCCAGAAACTTATCAAGGAGATCGGTCAAAAAGTGCCATTATGGAGAGAATCCACTAAATGTTTGATCAGAATGAAAACTACTTAACCGTAATCATATAGCTTCATAAAATTATTGACTATTTTACCAATCTTCTTCCTACATTTCTGGACCTGGATCGTGATAATTACTGTACATTGTTGTCTATAAGAGGGTCAGAAAGGTCTCAGAATGCATCAAAAATATCTTAAATTGTGTTTTGAAGATGAGTGAAGGTCTTACGAGTTTGGAACGACATCAGGGTGAGTAATTAATGACAGACTTTTCATTTTTGGCTAAACTATTCCTTCAAGCTTTAAAAGTATCTAAGTTATCTAAAAAATGTAAATAGAAATAGTAACAAGCATTCTAAGCAATACGACTCTTAGCTATATAAGAAGCACTTTAAAAACCAAGATTCTCTACGGCTTAGCGCACCAGCCCCTGAGAAACTAACCCATATCTATCAAATACAGACATCCAGAACCAAGACTGACTTAAATGTATGACGGAGATCACTTGGATGAAATTGCCTGCATAATCACTGTACACTAGTAAAATGTACACCTGATGTTCAACGCAAGGCTCCAAGACAAAACACTTTGTCAAAACGCAGCAGACATCCAAGACATAATCTTGGAGGCGCCATAGACCCTCCACACAAAAAGTCAATTTGTCATTCCTGAAAAACAAGGGGAAGGAAGGAGGAATGTCACTGGAGACACGGGATGTAGACACAATATTGATTGTCTAGAATATGTGTAAAAGGTGGGTAAGAGGAATGTGTTCTGGAGGTAAGACTCTGACAGCGGTTGGAGGTGCAACTCCTCCTTTTCCCCCCGTGGCCTCCATGTACTTCCACACTTAAAGTGCCGGATTCTTATATAACCTACTGGCAGAAACACATAGGATGAGGAGAAACTGATCCAGCACTTCCAATGGGTTATCATACTCTATGTAGCCTCACAATTCTTATCACATTATATTTACTTGTTTTCTGTGTACCTTCTGTCCATTGCATTAACCAAAACATTGTCATGTCTTGCATTTCCGTTCTTTACAAACCCCATTTTGGTGCTCTGGGTTTTGTGCGCAATAACTTGCAGATTAGATTTGCTAGTAACTTGAGCATGTTGTGATATACTCTAAGTCTTATCTTAGTCTACTCTAAGTGATATACTTGTGAGTCTAATATATGCTATCATGAACCATCCGCCGTCATCCACTTGAAATCAACACCTATGATAACAAAACACACCCTCCTTGCATCCACCCCCTTCCCTCCGCTTCAGATTTCACAGAGACCGTTTTTAATCTGATCACAGGTGGGCACTGCAGCTGTCTGTCTGGTTGTTTATGAAGGACACCGTAAAATATCTCAGCATATGTCATGTTTTAACCACAGCAACTGCTCATGGCATAAAAGGCCATTTTAACTCAAAATGATTTCTACTTTGGAACACAGAAGTCAATGGTGTCCAAAACAAAAACTGAACCCTCTGTTCTGTTTTCACATTTTAAAAAAGAAAGTCAAAGAGACTAAATATTGAAACAATTCTTATCACTTATATTTAGCACACATACGTGTCCAGACGGAGCATCTAGACACAATTTTATACCAATGGGACTATGGAGCAAGACATGGATGAAAGTCCTGCTCAAAAGAGCATAATAAGGGGCATAATAAACCAAAGGGGCATAAGTGTAAATCCAAACCAGTTGTTTACATTGTTAACTCCTAGTTGATCCCTAAATATGATTGAACCTGCAGCTTTTTTGTTAGCAGTAGGGCCGCACGATGAATCGTATTTTTATGACCCACGATCAGTTATTTAATATCATCACGATTTTACAGTATAAAGACCAAACTGTTTTTTATGGGCGGAGTTTACGGATTGGACTGCATCACTATGACATTACTGTGTCTAGATTGCAAGCGCTTTCTGAAGCAGTAGAAGTTAATAGCAGAGATAATCATTGCGCGATATGTAATGCGCATCTTGTCAGTAAAGCCTGTAATCAGCGTTAAATTCCATCAGGTGCGTGATCTTACATTGAGCCGCATGCACTATGCAGAGCTCTGACGAGCTGTGCAAAACCATGCTGATAATGAACCCGAATTTGCGCAGCTCATCAGTGAATAACGGCTCTGCGTAGTGAATGCGGCTCAATGTAAGATCACGCACCTGATGGAATTTAACGCTGATTACAGAACCGCCTTTACTTGGAGCAATGTGAGGAAGGTGCAGAAGTGCGATCGTTAGTTACAAGTTGATGTAAAAGAGGCAGTTTAATTTTATTGATTTACACAGCTATATTTATATTTATTCACAGCTAAGAAATAATAATACACAAGTGAATAAAAGTTCGTTACCAAAGAATAATCGTGATAAAAATTGAGCAAAATAATCGTGAAAATCATTTTTTTCTGTTACTGTGCAGCCCTAGTTAGCAGCATACAGTAAACCCTTTCTAATTAGACAAACGCAATCCCCTTTTTCTACACCAAGGGGTCTTAAAGACTGGCTAATTTTGTTGACATACTTAGGAGAACTGGTTTCATGTGAAATCCTCAGTCTTTAGCAAAACAGAAACCTTTCTGAACTAGACGTTCAGGGTGTTTATAGGACGTCCCTTGTTCAAGCTGGATTTTAAACTGAAGTTCAAGTGTGGTGTAGTGCAGAAGAAAGACCTGAGAGAACCCAAGCACATGCATGATTCAAAAGAATCGTCATAACTCACGTTTAGTGCAGCGCTGAGATCCCGGGGTCTTGCTCCAACCAACACAGCACTGCCCCCCACAGACGTTCACTCTGCAATGACATCAAGAGTCATACTCACACACAACTGAATGGACCTACTAACCTTACTGTAACCCTCCCGGTCAATCTCCTTGCCCACCCAGAGAGGTTTCTGACGCAAGTCTGCTCTCACTAAAGTGATATGAGAGCCCCGGGGGCCAAAGCTAGATGAGGCTCCAATATAATCAGTCCTCTTATTCCCACTGTGCTATTTCATACTGCACTTTAGAGCAAAGCAAGAGAAACTGATCCAAAGCACACCAAATATGAAGAAATTCAGGGCTGGGATACACTCAGTACTCTTCGTGATTGTAGGAAATGTGGAAAAATCTTTGTGAATGGCCTAGTGAAGCTTTTTAAGGGGCATCGGGTTCATTGGTAGGGGAGCCGGTAGCCTACATTTATTCTGGCTTGCATGGTTTCTTGATACAACAGATGTTAGTTTGCTTTTTAAAACGTTATGATCACTGTAGACTAGTTGCCTTATCAAATGTATCGCTCCTTAGTGACATCTGGCAGCTAACATCTTTGGCAATGGAACTACAACACTCACATTCTTGATTGCCTCCGTTCAACATTATCACACTGACACAGTTTATGTTAACAATTTGCGTAATACAAGCAAAGCATTACAATGGAAGCAGCACTTAGTTATTAAAATCATACTAAACCTTAACTTTTTGGAACTGTCATATCATTTTTCTTCTTATGGCTAATTCTTATATTTGCCTTTATCAAAATGCCAACAAACAGCACAATAATCGGTTTGACTTACCGATATTTGTTATCGGCAACATTTGGTGGGTCTCTAAAGAAAATCATTCAACATAGGTCTTTGTTTATAAAGTGACTTTATAATGTTACTTTAATTTTAATTCATTTGTGTTTTGTTTGGATAATGAACTTTGTGACCATTTAGACTGCAAAACCACTTTGCATAAAAGCATAATTTAAATAACAAAACACAATATTCATAATAAATATAACAATGACCATTCATTATCTGTATATAATCTTTTACTGTTGTAGCTGACTAATGGCAAATTTATCTATTTTATGTCTAGGCTAATATAATACAGATACAGATATCGTATAGTACAAATACTTATATTACTGTACAGGTTATTGGGCGACATTTAATGTTATGTAGCTACATGAGTGCACTTGGCTCTGCTCTTACCCTGACATTTTCATATGATGGCTGGTTGTGTGTCGGCCAGGCTGCGCGTCCTGGCGTATCGGAATGCTCGGGTTCGGGTTCGATTGGTGACCCATTCTGCGGGTCCGGACCTGGCCGCCGAAGCTGGCTTTGAGCTCCACATTGTAGGAGTGCGGCTGTCCCGACGCTCCCGAGAGCGATGAAATAGAGCTCACGTGAACCCCGTCCGTACCGCTTGGTCCCGGCTGAAGCACGTACAGTTTCCTGAAGCCGCTCTTATCCGCCGAGAGCAAAGCCGGAGAAATCAATAACGTTAGAGAAACAATGATGTCCCACAGAAGCACAGCCATATCCATTGGAAGTGAAAGTGTTGGGAAAGTTTGAAAGAACTACTATATACAAAAATAAAACTATAGAAGTGCAGCTCCACTCTGTCGCGTGTGAAGCAGTTGTAAACTCTCGCGCGCTGTCATCTATTCGCCATAAGAAAACACTTAGAGACAAACATAACTTAAAAGTGGGGAAACGTGCTTGGAGTGAAAGAAAGTTTCAAAGCACGAAACGGATATCGGAGAAAACGGGAGTCACGGCGGCGAGAGAGCTCGCGTGCGGGCGATTTGAGCTCGAGCAGAAGTTTGAAAACTCTAAGAAAAGTTTGAGCGCATGTGTGCAAGGGCAGGAGTTTGTGCTCGAGCTCCATATAGCCAATCTCCTGCAGACATGACGTCAGGGATGGAGCTCTTATTGGAACACACATGTGGGGCTGAACCCTTATACCAAAGGCAAAAAACAAGAACTGCGCTTCAGACGCATGCATTTGACTGTGGGGGTCGTATGTAGAAATGTCAGATTAGAGCATCCATCATAAGTCAAGCCTGTCATGTAAAGCGCAGGCATCAGTTCCACTGTTTCACATAAAAAGGGGGTTCTCGGGATATTTACATTGGGCATATGGCTTATACAAAAGCTAGCCTATGCCAACATGCCAGCCTAAGCCAGTGCTGGAATTAAAGCTGAAGCTCATGTAAACAGAACACCAACATTATGCACATGATTAGAGTAACCATAATCACAGTATATGCTTTAATCACATTTCTTTTACTCTGATCTGAAGTGTGCATGTGCTGAAGAGAAGCTGCCACACTTTGCTCAGGAAACAGGTTTGAAATCTAATTTCCGAAGTATTTGGCTCAGTTCTTACCCTGACACACTCATATGGATGTTGCTTTAACAAAGGACATACTGATGGAATCATTTTATTGGCTTTTGTGATTGATCAGAGGGTTGGGTCAAAACTTCACTTGCATTTCATATTTGAAGAAGGCAACACAACCACAGCAATAAAATGCCAGTTAAAACAGGGTATTGGTAAGAAGAATGTAAACAATTTGAATAGATTACTGAATATGAATAATTCCTTACTCAGACTATCAGTTCTTCATTGGCAGATTAGGAAGAACCTTCAACATCCATGGAAACGTACAATTGCACAAAAGGTTCTTTACAGTGTTGTTAACTGTTAATAAAATGTTAAAGTTATCACACTAAGAAAAAAAATGCCATTTTCAATTGCTCACTGAAACATTCCTTAGAAAACCCATTTTGGGAAGCCTTTTTTGTGTGCATTGACTAAGCCTGAAGACCATCTTTAACCGTTTTAAAGATGTTTCAGCTCTCCCATGCCATTCACAACACTATTGTTACAGACCTGCAGCCATCAGAACTATTCATTTATTCTGCTGATTTACTTAAATGACACCAGAGTGCCATTCAAAAACATTGAAACAAAGCGGTCCATGATGTTCCATGCAGTTATGTGATCCAAATGACTTTCTCTCTACTGCATGCCTGACTGCTTACCAGCTCTAAATCTGACTTTGAGAGCCTTCTGCCCATGAACGGGGACCCTATGGCCTCCCTACACGTCAAAAACCGGATCCTATTAATACATTCAGCATCCGCACACACCCTCCTGTTTCGACACACAAATAGATGAACACACCTCCATTCTTTCACACGCTCACAATTCCCTAAACTTAGCCGAAAGTCGCTGTCCTCCTACAGACGCTTGTTATCTGGATTACCAGAACGTCTTTACAGCATTACTGAAAGGTGACTCAGAAACTTCCTTAGATCAAGACCATTTTAGGCCTAGAACGCGCTCTCAGCCCACTCTAGGATATGCGTGGGTGCGACGGCCAGAAAGACAGATAGACAGACATGAAATACCATTCCTCATAAGCTTTGGAGTGCTTGGAAGGAGATTTCAGACTGATTTATTGATTGCATTAGATCATCTTTGAGGAGAACCAAATGTCTTGAAAGAAATTGTTCTGTTTCTACACAACCGAACAGGTGCTTAACAGTACGTTCTTATAATGTAATGCAAAAACTCTTCTGTGAAAAAATATTGCCAAATTAAAGTTATGCATTAATCAATTGATGATCTCTAATTGAATAAAAAGGCAGTTCCTGTGACATCTGCCAGGTCTAATGGCTAAAGCTGAAAAGCGGATTCAGTTAAGGAAGAGAGTGAGACAGTGCTGTCATAAAGCTATTCTTGGGTCACAGCTATTTTTAGTTTTAAAATAATGACCATCATGACTAAAAGAGAAGAGCAGAAGAGAGAGAGAAAATACAGTGTTAATGGCAAGACTTCAGAATTATTTAAAGTAGTTCACACCACACTCTCAAATCTTAGCTTGGTCCGCTCTCAATTATTTTTGTATTACAAACAGTACCTTTAATTTCTAGGCGAACATCCCCTTTAAGGATCAAAATCCTTATTTTGTAATCTCACCTCTTGGGAAAATGAAAAATTGTTTGCCATCTTGTTAGCATAGTAGTGCCCGGAATTTAAAAGATCAGTTGTGTCAGACACAATAAACTTTTACAGCTAATAAACTGTTAAAGAACATGACACGTTAAGTTGTTCATTTGTGCATGAGACAGCAAGGACGCGATTAAATGATACTAGAGTCACATATGCAGCCCACAGAGGGAGGACAGGAACTTCACACTGTATCAGTGGTATCACCACAACCCTGCGGGAGGAAGGAGAGCTGTGCTGGGGAATTAACAGTTTATGTAGCTAAAAATGTGCTTTGCGATTGTTGTCACAGTCAGCGGGGCAGCCCCGGTGGGAGGGACGCAGATATCTCCTGTCAGCAACCATCTTCTGTAATACACGGTTTTCAAACAGAACATTTTGGGTTTAGATGCTACCTGAGCTACAGCGTTTGCCATTTAGACAACATTTAGGACAGCATGATATTTATTTTGATAGCTTCCAAAAGCAGTGCTGCAGCGGGGATGCAGTTTTGCAGACCACTCGGAAACGATTTAGCATTTCCGGTTATATCTCCCAAAGTCTAAATGTCTGTGGTTATAATATATTGTATTCTACATCCTAAAATACATCATGATTTTTTTTCTCCTCAAAACCCCCCCCCCAGGTTAAACCAGCTAAGACCAAGCTTCAGCAAACAATTCTAAATCAAATCATTTCTAAATAAGGAACAAAAGAGGAGTCGTAGGCTTAGTAATTGTAACAAAGTCAAAACATTTTTACTTGTATTTCGACTTAAGAATTCGTAAAAGTTGTTCATTTTGGCCTAATAATGTATAATCACAGCAGCATTCTATTCAGAAGAACAGACCATAATTTTTTGGATGATGTCGTAACAAATACCAAACATATATATGACATTGAAATTAAATAGCTCTACCACAGAATGTTGACAGTGCGTAATCTCTGGAAGTTGTTCACTTGGTGTTTCCCACAATAGAATTTGTGTCAGATTCATGTTTCTTAGCCCTCAGCTGTCCCGTAGGTTCTCTGGGGCAACTTACTAGGCAATGTTCTTGCATCAGTTGTACATAAATAGCTTAATGCGATGAATAACCTAACACTGCCAATTTCCTTGTTTCTTGTAACGGTCAAGCAAACAGAGAAATGTTCTCACAATGAAAGTTAATTACTTACAGATATTCTGTAATGCTCAAATACCATGCTGAAAATTTGGTGGAATGATATCATTTCTCTGAGGACAGGCACAGAGAGACGTGTGAGCAAGATGACGTCAAGACAGGAAGAGTGTCCAGATTTATGAGAAATCAGATGGGTAAATATAAATCTCTCTCGATTCAATAGACTTAGAAAGGCCTCGCAATGACATAATGACCTTACCGGATACATTATATACACTATTATTACACTATGTTCATGGTAGGTAAGATTTGTATTTATCTTAAATAATACTTTACTGTCTTTATTTAGCAAGGACACATTCATTGACCATAAGTGAGTAAAGATATTATGATGTTAAAAACCATTTTAAACATTGGTTCTGTTGAGCACAAATCAACATATTAATGATTTCTGAAGGCTCATGAGAGACTGAAGACGGGAGTAAATATGGCTGCTAAAAATTCAGAGATCATCATGAATAAACCAAATAAACAATTACATTATTTTGTCAAAATATTTCACACTTGTTTTTTTAATTTAAAAAAATGCAGCCTCTGTGAACATAAGGGACTTCGTTCAACATTAAAAAAAATGTTACAGACCCAAAACTGTTGTTTTGTACATGTATTATTCTTATTAAACAAATTAAATATCGAGTTTGAAACAGTTGACAATAAAGCTGTTTAACCGCAGTTATAACCACCATTTTAATTTCAAAAGGCAAATTTCTGGTTAACCCATGGTTGAAAGTTGATCTAAATACAATAACCTAGCAGGAAGTTTACTGTGGATAAAAAAGACTAATTAATTTATAGCAAGTGTTTAGATTTTGTGTAAACAGTCTTTTAAATGAACTAAAACAACAGGCCCAACAGAGGCACACATCCTGAGGTAAACAGCGAGGAATCAAGATAGCAATCTCCCAACACTCCCTTCGGCAGAGCGCAAATAGACAGCTGTAGAAAAGTCTTCCAGTTAAAATGATAATACACATCAGTGAGTCTGTCCTGTTTCCAAGACTTTTCATAATCTTTTCAGTCTCGGGAGCCTTCAGACTCCATCTTGACTCAAACACAACATTTCTCTTGTTTTGACTCAGACTCAAGTCTAGGCTTAGATACAAACTCGCATGAGCTTGTCTCGACTACAGGAATGATGCAACACATTTGATTTTGGGTGAACTTAGCAGTCACATTTTAATCTACTCTCTGTGAATTCTTTTATATCAACTGAAACATCATGCATACAAGTTAAAAAAATACAAGCACAAAGATTAATTATGTAAGAAAGAGGCTGTGTATTATTCATTGGAAGAGGAGGCACTGTTGAACATTACAAGCCTCAAGGACCTTAAAAATCACATTGTGTGATAACAGGAGTGCCGATTAGGGCAGCTGACCCTGGATCTGGTCACTAAGTCTTCCTTTTAGGTTTTTTCTTGTTGTCTAAACAAGCGACAGAAGGCCTGAGGATTTCCAGATGAAGGTTTTGTTTGTTTAAAACAACTTTAGGGAGGCACTGATTAAGCTAATCAAAGGGAAGAAGAAAATTGTTCTATGGCTTCTCATTGGCTGCGTAGCTGGGCACTAAGATCCTGCAGCTCTGTGATGAGCTGCTCAAGCTCTGTGACATCACCTCTGAGGTCATCATGGAGTTCACCTGTGGCAACATCAGTGTAGAGTTGCTGCGAAGAGACGAGACAAAAAAAAGAGAAAGGTATAAATGGCAGCTGACAGATAATAAAAATAAATAAAATATTTTAAAATGCAATTTATTTTGGTGATGGCAAAACTCAATTTTCAGAAGCTTTTTCTCCAGCCTTCTACTTCAAATGATCCTTCAGAGTTCATTCAGTAATGCGGATTAGTTTCTAATAGGGGTGGCACGGTTCACAAAACCCACCGTTCCGGTTTGTATCACGGTTTTCGGTTCTGTACGGTTCTTGTTATTTTTGTTTTAAATCTTTAACAGTCCAGAAATGTACTTCATAATATGATATATAGCTTTATTATCCACAATTTAGGATATAGTATTAAAAAAAGTTTTATCATGACATGTTATCATGCATAAACTGAATTTGACTTGACTTAAAGCACATTATTGGGAACATCTCTGAGGAAAGCTAGGTGAGATTTTGATACAGCAAGAGGAAAGACATGATGACTTCAACATGCTTTTCATTTATTTGGCAAAAAAAGGAGAATGTGTATTACCATCTACATGAATGTGTGTGCCTTTTTAGCACACAAAGCCCGCCCGCCCCACGACTGACAAAAATAACACTGTTCGCAGGAAATGAGTGCAGGAATGATCGGGTACGAGTGCTTGAATTGCGCGCGGATGACACATTATGCACTCGCGAGGGTTTGAAATGAGCTCGCGGACCCCGTTTCTTCGCATGTACATCTGTTTTCCTTTCGCGGAAATGATTTCCCGCGCTCGCCAGCATCAGTGGTGCGCTCGCTTATTAAAGGGCGTAGATTTGCCGCCATAGATTAAGTGTGTTTTTCGGGAGCTGGTTGCTGCTGCTGAGGCGGGGCGGAGGATCGTGATGCCGGCTCAGCATAGTGATGTCTATCGGGCATCGGCGATGGACGATGGCATCGTCTATCGACCCAACCCTAGTTCCCACACACTAGATTTGTACGACGCTGGCGCATCCTCCAACTCCGGGCAGCCTTCCTTTTCTGTCCCACTTGCCAACGGTTCGGGTTTTTTTCATGAACCGTGCCATCCCTACAGAATATACAAAAGAACAACGATATAAAAATAGAAAGTGACAGTGTTAGAGGGCCAAGGTTTTTATAAATAAAAAAGAAAATTAGATAGAACAGAATAGAATAGAATATAGAGTGCTAGAGGGTCAAGGTTGTTTATATATAATAAATAAGAGGAGACTAGTAGATAGAATATAGTAAAATATAAAATTGTAATCTTTTGTAAGATTATAATGCCTATTTGTTCAATTTAATACATCCTTGCTCAATAAAGTATTTGCTTAAAAAAAACATGCTCCAAAATAAAAAAAAATTTTATGTATATTTTTTTTATAAAATACTTAATTAAAAATAAAAATAGTAATAAATAAACAAACACTGTTTGTTTTGTTATAAAGTTATGGAATGAAGTTTTTTTAAAATATAATTTTTATTATATAAATACATATATATATAGTTTTTTAT
>JAUMHQ010000078.1:8031527-8043028 GCA_032361165.1 Enteromius paludinosus | reverse complement strand
GATGGGAATTGTAGTTCCCGCTACCTCCCGTTCGCTCCATTCGCCTGAGCAAACTTTTCTCAGAAGACCTAATGTTTCACCGAGACATGCGACCACGGTATTATCGGAAAAAATGTATAATGCGGTACGACGGTATTTACAATACTGTTACATCCCTAGTTTTAACAGAATCAAAACAAAATGACTCCAAACAGTCAAAAGAATAAAAGATATGTAAAGATAACCTTCACAGAAGGCAATTTGTACAAATCAAGTTATTATTTGGTCTTACAGAATATATGTATCTTTATTGTACAGCTTCTTTAGGGCAGTACTCAAGTATTTCAGTCTTTTTTAAAAAATTTTATTTAAATCACTCTGAAGAAAGTGCTCAATACATTCCATACTTGGATAAAGGGCATGAAAACTTTTGAGAAAAGAGGGGTATGTAAACTGTATATGCAGGCTTGTACATCAAAGTGCTACCCTGACTTTCCTTCTACATCGTTTTCCTCTCTCTCCTTCATCTTTTTAACTTTGTTAAAGTGTTCTGTCCTCCTTCACTCATCAGAGAGTGTGCTGTCACTCTCTGGCCATCGCTCCAGGGCTCTGCTCAGCTTGGATCGCTCTCAGGGTGACTGAACTCACTGGTGTCAGCAGTGGGATTTGCTGGGCGCTTCATGTTTCTCTAACTCTGTGATGGACAGGTGTTTGTGTGAATTGCTGTGATCTCCTGTCGGACTCAAACTTGCCCCTCAGGGTGGCCTCCTAGAGTCAGGCTCCCCCAACGATCTGTCACATTGAGTTTTGGGATGTCAGAGAGCAGCTCCACTGGGCAAACACTTAGACTTACAGGAAGGAAGCAAGCAATCAAAAAAGAAATAGAGAGCAATGTGTCACAGCAAACTCAGCTCGATAATGACCTTCCATCAGTCGTATGTTCATACAGAGTGTCTGATCTCACCCTTCAGCTCTTTAGACTCTTAACTGATGAGCACTTTCAGCACTTTCTACTAGCACAAAAAGTGGGATGCCATCATTAGCCACAGCAAATGGACAAAAACACAAACTGCTACAACAGTCCTTTATCAATAATTTGTTAGTAGACTGTGATGATAAAACAAATCTAAGCAAAATAAAAAAAAATACTGTTTCTCAGACTACATTTATATTTTTAGTCACTTTTTACTCCCACTACTAGTACTACAACTATACAAACAATAACAAAAACAACAACTGAAAAAGTATAATAACTGATAATTATGTGCTTCCTACTAGAGCTAATAATAATAATAATAGCTATAATAATAATAATAATAATAATAAATATTTTGTGGTTAATGATAAATTTAAAATGAATAGCAGAACAATCTATTATAAATGACATTTTAGTAATTATAATAATAATAATAATAATAATAATAATAATAAAAAATAGCAGTTTATAAATGTATTTTATGTCATATTTTGGTGTTTAATTATGTATTATTATTATTATTATTATTATTATTAATTAATTTTGGAAATACTAATAACGTCTCACTAGATTTAGACAGACAGATTTTTCACCAGACTAGGTTTTAAGTCATGATCATTTAAGAAGCCTTGCTATTCAAATATGACTGATGACTCCATAAACTATAACCTTAGCAAACCACTTTCAGAGCAGAACAGCCATATAATGTCTGTGTGGTGAGATGGATTTATATTCACAGTCCTACAATGAACAAATGAAAGTAAAAAAAAAAAAAACACTGTAAGAATAGACAAACGAGCCAGTTTCTGTCCAAAGTCTCCACAGAAAGACATTGGAAGCCATTAAATTAAATTTGATCAGAAGGACAGGAAGAGCCAGGCTGTCCTGTTTCCTCCAGAGCACAGGGCGACAAATCCCATTCTCCAATCCACCCTAAACCGCATCACACACACAAGCACAAAAATACACATGAACACATCAGCACTTCTCTGGTTTTATTGTTCTGGCTTTTCCTCAGTTAAACATGGACACAAACTGTCATGACAAACGACAGAGGAAACGGGAAGCAGCCAAAGGGAGGCTAAAGCATCCTCCTCCCTCGGGCTTATCTTCTCCATTTCTCTTGCACACACACACACACACAAATGCAACCAAACAACGGGAGGAAATCTGGGGTATCATTTCTCTGGGTAATGTAACATTTTTGGAATCATTACTCTGAAACCAGTAAATGTATGAATCAACATATTAAATGAAAGTGAACTGTACTCTACCTGTGTTTGCATCATGGCACGTTCAACTCTCCGTGAGCTTCCTCTCTCCAGCTTGGTCCTCAGGCACAGCGATGTCACTTCCACTGCCCAGAACTTCGGCTGAGACAGCAAACACTGAGGAAGAGAGAGATGCAGATGAAGATATCAGTCATAGCGGCATACAAATTTCTCACATCCCACAATCAAGAATATATAGTCATATGTGCAACAATATCATAAACCAATTAGAGAAATTCCTGCTACTATTTCAACCACAGTGACAGCAATCATGCAAATACCACCAAACATTTAAAAAAAGGTATCTACAACACCTATACATCCCAGACAAACACACACACACTCCCTGCATACAGAGACACACTAGTGTTCACTGGCCTGTATCACATCAGCAGAGCGGCAGGTAGAGGACTCAGATGGAAATACTTTCCGACACACGTTACTGGAAAAGCATCCTGTCTTAACTGGAGCAGGACCGACACGTCAATACTGAATTAAAATATATGAGGTGTCTGTCTTAAACAGCACAAGGCATTCAAGAAACCAAGAAAAATACATCTGCGGATGGGATTTAACGTGGTAAATACTGTAGCGCAAACCTTTACATATATGAATGTTTTGATAATAACAGTTTCGGGAGGATCGCTGTACGAGTTAAGCACGGCTGGCATTGCATCATCTAATCAATCTCCCCGTTCATGATCGCCCAATCAAATCTTTCCTTCCCATTATAAATAAGCCCGTTTCTCTCACATCCGCATCTCGCTTTTGTGCACCTCTCCTCGACTTCCTCCAGGAGGGCAGACGGATATCGAGCCCGACACTGAACCTACAAACCCCGCCTAGGGTTCAGGCCGCTAGGGTTCGGAGTCTGCTGCCCGGACAGCACGCCAAATTTGCTTTACTTATTCATTCACTAATGAGGAAGCGTGAACTCGTGAATTACATTTATGCGTTTGGCAGAAAAAGACTTACATCAGTTCTTTGTTTGCGCCATGTTGCTGTTTGACCAATAAGAACCGTAGCTTAAACTGTAAACCCAACTGTAGCTATTTTTGTTTGCTTGCTTGCTTAATCAGTTCTTGCTTTTTTCTTAGGAGTCGAACCTATGACTTTGTCATCGTTAGGGCCATTCTCTACAGTTTGAGCAGTGGTAATAAAATTAAAACCACATTTTAAACTAAAATCTCATTTCTTTTTATAATTATTTTATATATTATATTATATAGTTATAGCATGGCCATTATCCAATAAATTGACAATGATAAAATAAATTAAAATACAAAAAAAAAAAAATAATAATAATTCTACAGGTGAATTCAGGGCATTGCAACAGTATAATTTTGTTTAACTCGTTATGGATTTGCTTAGGATTTTATTTAACAGTGTTATTAAATTAGTGTTTTTTAGTGCCATATCTAATATGAATATGTGCTTTTGGATCATTATGCGATAAAATCAATTGAAAGTTAAATGCTTTTATCCTAAGTGACTCCCAGTACACTTAATACAGGCACTGGCAGCACATGAAATGCCCAAAATATTCCTTACGTTGATAAAAACAAATGCTTAAAACAAGAGAATTTGCTGCTGGATATTGAATTTGCCATTTAGTTTGGAAATGGAGGTTCTGTGATGTGCAGAGGAATAAGTGGCAGCAGCAGAGATCAGATCATGGTTTCACAGCGAGCACCAATAATAAGAGAAAGACAAAGGTGAGTCTACCAGGAGGTCAATAAGAGATACTGAACCATACAACAGTCAACCACTGTCAGACCTATGAGCAGTTTGAGGATCGGTTTTGTTTTTGTAGCCAACTGGGAAGAGATGTAGGAGGAGAAACGGAGAGGAAGTGTTGATCCTGGTCTTCTTGGAAAGCAAGAAAGAGTATGAGTAATGGAGTATTTGTAGTAGTTCCTTAGTATATACACACACACACATACTGTACATATACTGTATGTGTCTCGTGATTTCAAGCACCATGTCTGGCCTCCTCCCCTAAAGCATTTATTACAGGAAAGGGTAACAGCACTTCGGTACCCTGACCTACAAAGGGAAGAAAGGAAAAGGAAAAAAGCAGAGTGTTTACATGTGATTTATGAGGACTTTGAGCCTGACTCATCAAACTCCTTCTCTTAAACCCAGCATACACTTCAAAGCCTTGCTATCTCCAGTTTTAACTTCAAAGATCAGATATGCAGTGAAACTCTGCTTATCCTCATCCTCCCTGCTTTTACAGCATAAAATCTAATGGTTCCCCCAATTAGTTTAAACCACGTTTTAAATTAATTGGGGGAACCATTAGATTTTATGTTGAATTTTACAATTCCTGCCTTTTTTGCGATACAGTAGGATGGTTTAGAGCTGACAGGAAGTGAAGTGGTAGAGAGAGAGGTGGGTGGAATCGGGAAAGGTCTTCAAGCAGTTACATTCATGGTATATTTTAAAATATATTTACAGACAATGAAGCACAAACTCAATGAACTAAGAATCTGACATTTAAATATGCTGCTAACATTGATGAATTTGTCTTACAAGACCGGCAAAATGGCAGCTGATTTATTTTAGGTGGAAAATGGGCCCTGCTGAGGAGTTGTGTTTCTGTAAGAAACACCATTCTCCTGTGGTCCATTTTTTCACGGTGTGTTAGCCTACTGTACGGTGGGGGTCTATATTTCTCTGTGTGGAAATGTCTATTTTTAATTTACCCATACTGTAACAGGCCTCACCCCAACTCTGTAGTCTTTCTGGAGCCCTTGTGTCTGTAGACAGCGAGAGTGTGTCACCAGTTCAACTGATTACCCAGACAGCATTTTTAGGCATCTTTGGCTAGCTCACAATGCAAAGGTTGTTCTGAACAGTAGGCAGAAAAGTTATGCTGCCTCATAAGGCATTTGATCTATGGCTGGTTTCATCACAGATAAGGCAGCCTCAATACATTTTCTAGCTCAGCATTTAAAAAACAAATAAAAAAAATAAATAAAAGTACTTTTATTGATAGAAAACACATATTTCTAATTACAAAGGAACAATGGTTCCTCAGACAAAAGAAGTACAAATACCAAGTGTTTATGTTAGCCCAAGTCACTTTTCGCTTCGAATGCCATATTAAAAAATATCTTCTAGACACTAGAAAGCAAAACGTTCAAGGTTTGGTACGGAGCCAGAAAGATCTCATTTTTCAGTTTTGCACTATCCTTCAATAAAATAAACCTGGCTACGTCTCTGAAGCGCTGATGAACATAATGAATAACAGACACTTCGGCTGTCTCCAAACGGGCCGAACGTATCAGATGGAAGGGCAGAAATTGTTAGTGACATAAGCATTTTGGCAGTCCATCTTTTGGAAACTCAAGCTGATAATGTGTGGATTATTTTGTCTTTTTCCCCAGCAAAACTTCCTGAGTTCCCTCGAAGTGTGTGCTATCTATCTTTCAGAGGAGCATAACATATCTGAGATCTGAACCTGATAACACAAGATCCCAGAGGAGGAGAAGAACGAGCAGCGCCGCCCGAGGTCTGACTAGATCCAAACTAACTCAGACCATAACTAAATTGGGTTTTCACAAAACTGAATACAAATACAGAAAAACACCTTCAAAAAACAGCTTCACAAAAACAGAAACAGTCAGGAAGAGAGGAAACCCCTCCCCAAATGTTGGTGTGCTGAGAGGGCAGTGGTCTTCCACAGATAAGTCAGCATTCTCATTTGGTTTGAAGATGGATAACGATCTAACAAACCTGATTTTGTGTGTGATACCAGGACATAGCTAACTGTTCTCAACAGAGCGGATGACGCTTGGTCCTATGCTCCGAATACACACACACACACACAATATGAGGAAGAAATGCAACACTATACAGCATACATATATACTTATAGGCATACATATAGTACACACACACACTTAAATTATGTGTGTACTTTGGGGTTGCACAAAATGAATTCCCACCCCAAGAGATCTCGCTGCTCACTGCAATGCCAAGTTGACAAGATGATTATCACAAAGCTGCTTCCTTCCCTGGGGAAGAACCACCACCAAGAAACAACTTCTCAAGCTCCGGACCCCTCCCACTCCTTCCAGAATGGCACCTCTGTTCCTCTTCGCACACTTCTGCCGCTCTGAAAACGCCGTGTTGCTATGGTAACAGTATCAGGGCTCGGAAATAGGAGGGAACGCATTTTAAGATCACCAGACCAGCCCAAGACTGAGACAGTATATGGTTAGTTTCTTTGCAAAAAATAAAAAACTACATTGGGCAACATTGTTTTAAAAGAGACATATGATGTCCCTTTTTACAATATAATATGATTCCCAGTTATGCCCAAAATACACCACAGATCAATTATTAAATACATTTTGAAAATGCCTAATTTAAATAGAAAAAAAAGGTAGAGGGGGACTATTCATTGGTCATTGATTGGATGCAGGCAGATCTGAAAGCTTTCCATTGATCCTTCACCAATCTCTATCTTTCTTGGAAAGAGATTTTGTTTTCAAGATCTATGCAAGAGTGGGTGATTTTAAATCTTCAGGAAGGTTCCAGACCAGATAAAAGACACTGATTCTTGAGGAACTCTGTGTACCTTTATACTCCAGACCTGATTGTCTATCAGCACCGTGAGAACATTCACAAGCAATATCTTGACTTGTGCAGGGTCTACCGTCAGCATCCCAGGAGAGGTCGACGTTGCTTTCCATTTTTCATGACTTTATGCACCTGGACTTTGATATATGAAAGTGCAAATTAGTGGATGAAATCGGTCAACCTTTTTTTTTAGGGTCTTGTTACCCGTTTTTCATCTGAAGAACTCCAAACAATACAACATCATTTCAGACATTTTGGGTCAACAAAACTTTCACGCCCCTTGATTATAACCAAGTACAACTGAAATAAAACAACAAAAACAAAAAACTGAATAGCCAGTCTTCTGGATACTAAAGTATAAAACTATAAAAAGAAGGATGACTCTGTGAGCGACTCTGAGCAGCTTGACATCACTAATAAAAGCACAGCTGGAATAATAAATGAGCTAAAGCCGCAGCAGGCTGCCTTTAGAGACCCCCGTCCAAAGATGAGGCACAGCACAGTAGATGTGAGCAGTAGCAGCACAGCTCTTCGGTGGGAGAGAGAGAGAGAGAGGGGCCATGAGAGATGGAGGGAGAGGCAAATTTAAGAGCTGCCTAAATGAGGTGTTCAGTGGTCCGAGCCTCTACCTTTATTACTTTAATTACCCAATGAAAGAGTAAAATGTCCTAATTTCTTTAGGCTCTTTTTGTAGAAGATAAAGGCATGGTTGTCTCTGAAACGCTATTGTGAAATTCCTTGAACATCAGTCTTTGCTTTTTACTAGTTAATTACAACAAAACCACCATAATATAATACAAAGTTTCTTATTCAGTGAGGGCTGCATACTTCATATTACTACTGCTGAAGTGGTGCAAGGCAAGAGCAGACAGCAGGAGACTCCAAGACGTCACAGAATTGAGCAATAGACAGAATATTAGATCATTTTGAGTGACCATTAACGTCAACAACAAATTTCTCTTGGGGCGCAAAAGCACAATTACACAACCTGATGAATGTTGTGTTAAAGTCCATTTTGCAATAAGTATGTTGGGTTTACATACGATTACGATCTTGACAGTTTTTCAAATTCTAAGAAAAAAAGCACTTCTAAGTACCTTATGACATACAGTTGACCACATTATTCACTTAGAAGCACAGCCAGCTATCATTAAGTTTTACAAATGTATTTCTCAAAAATAAAAGGTATAGGTAGGTATAAAGAAACAAGGGTCTAGAAACAAGGTATATTTTTAAATAAAATCATTTTATTTTAAATAGAACTATACTTAGAATACATAAAAATGACCTGAATTAATTTCTTAAAGTGAGCTGACAATTTTTAAAGTTCAAACTAGTACCCAAGTACAAATAGTAAAATCAGCATAAAAAGTAACTGGTCACTAATCAGGCAGCACTTTGATG
This sequence comes from Enteromius paludinosus, assembly GCA_032361165.1. Taxonomy (NCBI): domain Eukaryota; kingdom Metazoa; phylum Chordata; class Actinopteri; order Cypriniformes; family Cyprinidae; genus Enteromius; species Enteromius paludinosus. Next base: position 8,034,808 of record JAUMHQ010000078.1, on the reverse strand, counting down.
TGGAAGGTGCAGGTGGTGTACCAAACTGATGATGTAAGTGAGGACTATCATCTGTTAAAAAGGACATCCCAGAATTTAATCTTTAAACAACTTGCACGCTATGCTGCCAAGGCTTGTCTGTGCGCCTGTGTAAATAGTCCTTCAGTGTCAGATCACTTATGTGTATCTGCACAATATCTATGAGAAAGCGCTGCTACTGTAACAGAATCTGGCTGCCACAAAGTATTTATATGTAGAATACTTTAATCTGTGAGGTGTGTGGGTAAAAACCTCAAAAAGAGGGCTACAAATGTAATACAGAAGCATTAAGGTACTCTGAATAACAACGTGTCAGACATGATCTCATAGCGTCAACATCTTTATCTTCAGTTCAAATGTCATTTAATTGTGAAGCAGGTGGCCCAAGTATGATGCCATGCACAGGCTTAAAAATGATTTTTGCGTTATATCATTTAAACCTGTCGATGACAGCTAAATAAAATACAGCTGTAAGGCATCACCATGACTTCATGGGGAACCAGTGCGTCACTAAACTGCTGAAAGAGAGGAAAAAAAAAAAAAGTGTATTATCTGTGGCTACATTATTGGTTCTGATGCAATACCTCTTCAATAGCAGGTTTACAAATGGCTGATATTTAAAAGCCCATCATTTCGGAATTTAAACTGACTTTCAATTGAGAATTAAATCAGAATGACATTGATTTCTAAAATGTTCATGTTCAAAAAAAGTCTTAAATCTCAAGGCCTTACAGACAAATAAATATGTTTTGAAATGCCACCAGTAGAAATTATTATACCATTATATAAGAATTTTTAAAAATTATAACTATGCTTATTTTAATAAAATAATTTAAATTTATTAAAAAAATAAATAAAAAAAAATTTAAAAAAAAATTGTATATTCAATGTATTTATAAAGGAGGCCCAAAATAAAATTACCTGTTGAATTTCTCTAACTGTAATCAAATTCCAATTCTGTTCATTCCAGTTCAACTTCCTGTGTTCTGCAGCCAATTCAATTCTAATCCAAACAAAAAAGGAGCCAAATCTTCAATTTGACCTCGTCACTGAAACCACTTGAGTGCTGACCTCCAAACACATCTGAATACATCTGGTCAAGGCATCATTCACTGAAAATGCTGAAGACTTCTGACTGTTGAAACTGTCCCAAGATTCTGCATCGTTTAAAAAAGCTTCCCTAAAGTCCTCTTGCGTCTGAACGAATCTATCATGTCACAATCGCTTTAGCTCATTTGTAAAACACATGCAATCCTTTTTGACCTAAATGCAGTTTACTAAAGAGTCAAAGCATCCCTGTGTCAACGGTTGTAAAATCTGCCATGAAATTCTCAATTTTCAAAATTCGTTCTGGTGAACAATGTTGACAATAAAGCCCCATGACTAAAACCAAAGGTGGATGGCAGACGTCCTGTGAAGTTACCGTCCAATATCCAATGCCGGTGTCTCTGTGCTGAAGTCGAAAACATGAATAACCAGCTTTGAAGGTGCACCAGCTTCGCTATGACTCAAGCACCTCAAGGTGTTTAGCCATGGCAAGGGTCCCTCACAGTGAACAACAGCTCTAATTCAGCGAGACAGAAACATGCCAGGTTCTACATGTGCACAATAGGGTGGTGTGATAATGTCTTTAGTCCAAGATGTACCCCTGAGCGAAAGAACACAGTTGGGAAAAAGAAGGTCTTGGCTTAGGAAGGATAATTTGTTGTGAGGCCTGTTCAGATTTGAACAGACATATAAGAGGAGAGAAGTCCTACCCCCTATGGAACACACTTACTGGTGAGCAATGAACCATGTAAAAGCCTTCAACAGTGACAGGACAACTCAGATAAATGTGAAGGATGATGTCCTTCTCCATTTTCTTAGTAGCTGGATGAAAGGTGTGTCCCATTTCTTGTTATTTTGGGAAATCTTTCAAGAGAAGCTCTGAAAATTCAACAGTGAAGGTATAAACTGAACAAAAATAATGAACAGACAATGATTATCATTAAACTTTATTATAAAACTTGCAAAGACCTAATTCCACATGTATTTATTTAGAAATATACATAAAAAAGCAAGGCCTCTGGTAAAGTCATTAGGCTCTTGTGGAACTAAAAGATTTATGGCGAGACAGCCACATAAACGCCATGGCTATAAATTAACCCCAGCGGCTGACCCGCTTTCAATCAGAATGGCTCCACTTTCCAAACAGATTTGAGAGCTCAAGTTCAGCCTGAAATGGCCAGTGCTTCCTGGAAACCATTCAGTAAGACGACTTGAGCCAGCGCACGTCTGGGCCGCCATGATATCATTTTGATTACAGCAGGTGCTTCAGACACATAAACCTTTCAGTGAGTGAAGAGCCACACGGAGATCCCAAATTATCAAAAAAGCGAAAGACAGACCTTCGGTTAAAATATTATTTTATCACCCTATAAACAGACACTCAAAATGGCAGGTAACATTGTTGTTTTTTTACAGATACAGAACTGATCCAAATCCAGTCCGTGCAAGCACAATAACTGCAGAAGCTCAGAGAAATGGTTCGATTCCGGTACTTAACCTATACTTTGATTATATTTATTTTAATTATAATAAAATTTTGATATAAAACAGATTTGTACAAAATAAAAAATTAATTTGAAAGTAAACTGTAAAGGTTATATGAATTAGATGTGTTATGTGAATTACAGTTTGTTCTTGCATAAGAAGTTTTCTAAATTAGACAAATCATTATTTGAAAAGAATATTACAATTTGGCACATATTCCCTTAAAAATGACAACTTGGTTACTCTTTGCTGGCAAGTATATTATAAATATCTTGAGGGTAAGCGCTCAAGTTTTTTTTTTTTTTTTTTTTTTTTTAAACAAAAAGACATTTATGATCTTCTGGATGGTTTCAACTTTACAAATATTTGAAATTGCTTGTCAGGTGACATATTACAGATGACACCCAACAAGCAAAGATCCGGGGAGTGAAAGTCATTTCTATGGGATCCAACAAATCAATGTGAGATCACTGCTGAGACTGTGTGTGAATAAAAAGTCATTTATGCTTATGACTCATAACAGAAGTGTTCTTCAGTGTCAATATATTGTATTTGAATCTGAGTCGTTGCTTTTCCATTTACAGTAGATTATAGGGCTGGGCGATATGGACCAAAAAATATATCTCGATACACAATTATATATATATATATATCTATATTAGGGCTGTCAAATGATTACAATTTTTAATCAAATTAATCAGGATTTTCAGTGGATTAATCATGATTAATCA
>JAUMHQ010000078.1:7991394-8005797 GCA_032361165.1 Enteromius paludinosus | reverse complement strand
GCAAATGTGGTGAGCGTAACTATTACGCCTCTAGACTGTTACGAAACAGTCTGTGTTGTGTTGGAATTTGACCGTTTCCAGTCGTCTTTTGCAAACACTTGATTTCTATAAGAAGTAGGAAACAGTTTTCCATTCTATGGCACCTTTAAAAAAACTTAAGATTTAGTTTTTCCAATTTGGAATTTGTTTTTATTTATTCATATTTTGTTCTGAGTTGGATTGTGAGAAAGTAGAAAATTGTAAAATCAAGAGTAGCATTGTTAACCCTTTGTATGTAATACATCACTCATCTTCCATCAGCAATAATATATTTTTTTTAAATACCAAAAAATATTTAAAATATTTTAAGTTCAGCACTATAAAATAAAATAAACTGCCGTTTTAGTAATAGGGTAATTAATACATATTATATTCTCAAATTCAACAATAAACAGAACAAAATTACTCAGGACCTATTTTTGATATATATATTGAATTCATTTTATGAGGCTTATATTCAGGCCCTACTGATGGTAAGTGCCTTTAGTCCATCCATCTCTCTCCAAGTGTGCTGCTCTCAGTCTAATTTAGAGGGACTGTGCTCTCTAGGACAAGGCTGATAAATCAGCAGCTTTAGAAAGGTGTGAGACAGCAGAAAGTATTACACACACACACACATACAGTGCCTCTCCAGGGATCTACGAGGCCTCCATGGGGCATTAGGGAGAAGAATCTCTTCACCTCTGCATAATTAGGAGCCCTAAGAGGTTTCATTAGCAACCCTGCAGCCCTCGACACACTCATTATCCAGAGCACTGACCTGCCCGGAGTCGCCATCTTCTTCCGCTCCATCCATCACACATACACACAGCTCACACACATATCACATGAGCTTTCAGCCATTTTTTTTTCACTTAGCAAAAATATCTAATAACAACAAAATACTACTAAACCTAAAGAAAACACACACTTGCATAAAGCCTTGAGGCCGATCAGATAATATAAATAAAAACCTAAAACATAATGAAGGAACACGCATACAACAGTTTTTTTTCTGGTCCTCGGAATCTGTTGTTGTTGGAGTTCGGTTTGTACCAAAATAATCCCCCCCCCCCATATTAGCCAATCAGATTCATATGCATCACTCAGCTTGCCATATTTCTCATAGTGAGTGTCAGGGTGGATGTCCAAACCCACTAAAATGTTACAAAATAAAACTTTTTTGTGTCATTAAATGTAGTCAGGAGAGCATGTAGGCCTACTAGTTTAGACTTGGACTTAAAATATGTGGTTTGTTAATAAAGATTACATCTATTTGAAAATTTGCTTCAACATTTTTGGATATGTGAGCTCCAGGATGTACAGTAACCAGCCATTCAGCACTCATGCTAACATAAACATGCTAAAGTGCCTCACTTCGGCTTGATCGAATTTGCTGCTGGCTCTGATGTCTCTATAGCAGTTAAACAGGAGACATCATTTGTTTGGGGTAAATCTAATGGGCAGTTTTTGGTCTCAATCTATTATTTGTTTCAGAGCAAATAGTGTTGGCTGAAGGTAAAAAAAATGTCATGTTATTATATGTATTATAATGCTGTATATCACTGCTTTGTACTTTTGACTGAATTTTAATTGAACTTTTAAGGTAGTTGCTGTTTTTGCTGTTTATTATTTATTAATAATAATAATTTAAATATTAGTATTCAGTATAATGCCTTTTATTTTGCATTAAAAGGAATAGTTCACTCAAAAATGAAAATTATACATTAGCATTACCAAGCTTGCATGAGCCAGCATGAACACTGTGTTCATCTGAAAAAAAGAAAGTCATATAGGATTGTTTCGGTGTGAGGAAAATATGGGGTCATTTTCAATTTTGGGTGAACTATTCCAAACTGTGTGTGTATGTGCATTTGCGATGGTAATTTTGGACCAGGGCTGGGCAACTTCGGTCCTGGAGGGCTGGTGTTCTGCGTGGAGTGTTGCGATTATATTAAATAAACAAATGCATTCGTGGACCTAACAAGACATTCATTCTTGCGTTCACACCAGACGCGAATGAAGCGTTAAGCACGAGTGATTTACCTGTTAAGTCAATGCAAAAGACGCAATCAGACATCATGCGGCGGCGTTAAACACACCGTTTTTTTACACTGCACACGTATGCAGAGCAGGAGCAGCGCGCACCGATTGTGCTACTGACAGTGTTTGTCGTGCAGCTTGTCCTGCAGTAGGCTATAGACAAGCATCTTTTGGTCGTATTTCCAGCGTTCTTCTCCAAACACGGTGTGCTTTGATTTATGTCATTTCCAGCATATTTTATTATGAGACGGTCTGTATTATAGTTCACACAATAAACTTGAGCAAAGTTTTCAATATGTGTAAATGAAAAAAAATATGCCTGACCCTTCTCACATTTTGTATAAGAAATATTACGTTTGCAAGGCAACAGAAGGCTTGCATGCAGATGCTAGATTGAATAGGTTACTCTTTGAGATCCAAGACAAATTTTGGAAAGAATTCCAACCAAAAAAAAAAAAAAGTCTATTTGGATTGAATCATTGAACTGGAAAACTAATCTTAAAGCTAACCAATGCCTCTAGTTTTATTAATTTAATAGACATTTGAGGTTTGGGCAAAAACTTTTTTAAAACTTAAACTTAAAATCATGTGTCAAAATTAAAGTGAATTTAATCTAATTTAATTCAGTAATGTAAAGATGTTACTGTTATTTGATTTTGTACAATTTAGTTTTAATTTGTTGTTGCTAGATTGCACTGTATACTGTATCTCAGTTGAGAAATACAGATTTCAGCATCATTAGTAATCTGCATTTTCCTTGTTAACAAGCAAGTGGAGTCCAACCACTTATATATCATATCACAAATCGCAATCTTGCCAATGTGACATTTTTCCCAAATCGTGCAGCCCTAATACATACATATACATTTATTCATTTAGCAGACGCTTTTATCCAAAGCGACTTACAGGTGGGGAAAATGATGAACATACACAAATGATGTATTGAATATTTCTTGACAATTACAGACAGTGACACAGGTTGTGTATAATCACAGGTGCATCATGGTACTGTACCTGTGAGTATTTCTGGAGCAAGGCTTCAGGCAGAAAATCAGAGACATGGAGCTCAACCGGCGGCCCGGTCCAATTACTCTGAACGAAAAGGTTCAGACATCCCACTGCCAACGCCAACAGAGCAGTTTCTCTACAGGTGACAAAAGATCAGGTTCAGAAACATTCATTTTTGAGAGCTAAAGCCATTTTAGCTACTGGATTTATCCATCAGAAACACACAGATGCTGATTACCACCACAATGACCATCAGGTAAAGGTTTATTTCTGAAAACATCACCACACTTTGGTGGTTTCAGACTACACAACTCTGATGCAAAATGTACAAACCTGAAAGAACAGAACGGGTGAGAGCAATGTGCGGAGAGCAATCTGAAATCAAAGACCTGGTTTTGTAATTCTGCTCTACAGTGGGGTCAGTCCCCAGATGCCATTAAGAAAGGACATATTTACATGCACACACATCCACGCATTTACGTTTCACTGCGATCTACAACGCTGATGTATTCTCACAGGAGAGAAACGGCTGCGAGTCATGAATCTCATTGTACATTTTAGTCCCTTTAAAATAATACATGATGGATAAACGAGAATGCTCAAGAACACAATAGAAAGAGAAGGTGAGGACAAAAAGGAAAAGGGAGAAAAAAAACAAACAAACAAACAAATTACATGCATCTCTCTGCCTTCAACAGCACACAAACATCAATCTACCTGCATCTAATCTCTCCCCAGAAAGCATCACTCATTATTCAAGCCACTCCACCCATCTACAACTACTTTCTGCCTCACTAACAGAAGCCACAATAAGAGAGGCAGTATAGAAAGAAAAATAAGGCGAGAGGGAGCGTGATCAAGCCAAGGAGAGATAAGAAGAGAGGAGCGGCTGAGGAGCGCAACGCAACCCTCCTTTCCTCAACTCGTTCTTTCTCTGGAGAGAAAGGATGTTAAAGTGGGCTTATCGAAAATTAATAATTTATGCCTGAAAGGAAGGAGACAGTGTTTGAACTCTTCTGTATGGTTTTATTCATTCTCAACACAATGGAACGCTCCACTCAGCAGAAGCCACCATCAACCCGCTAAAAGTCCTTACGTGGAACTACACAACGCTTCCTCGATTATAATGGAGCATTCTAGTTTTGCATTTCTTGCTCCGTGTGAATGTGCGAGTGTGTGAGTGAACATTCTGTCATAATTTCTTATGTCAGTGGTTTTCTGTTTCGCCCATAAAATTGCAAACGCCATCGGACCCCAATCGTGCGTGCGTGTTTGTAATATTACCCATCAATAATTTTCCACAGAAACACTGGATTTACAATAAACTGACTAAAATAATCTCAGGGGTGGGATATGAGCTAAACTGCTGTTAAATAATTCATAGCCAATTATATTAGACAGCACAAATAAAAACCATTAATCACAATAAATAAGACAGTTCACTTCATAGAACAGAACCCATTTAACTGTAAATCTACTGCAATAAAAGACCAAACCTCCTGTAATTTAACAGCCACAATAAGTGAATCTAATTGAGGACATCTTTAGACAGCAGTCCAATTTAAATTAACAGTATTACAGTTTCCCTCATTAAATTGGTCCTCATTTGCATTTAGATTCTAATGAATTTAATTAACTCATGTTTAAAACACAGAATATGTATGTGCTTTCGGCATTTAATGCATATATCTCATTACGGTGAAGATCATGGAGCTTGATAGTGCTAAACAATGGTTTAGTGTTCTGTGTCCTTAAGTTAAAAACAGAAAGCCAGCCGTCGTATGTTCTAAATCCTTACCTGTCGCTCCTCTGGTCTCCAGTGGCATTGTTCAGGTAGGACAGCACCTGTCTCTCCAGATACGCCTCAATACTTTCATCGTCTTCAGGAGCACCTCCCAGCAGCCCCTGCACCGCAGAGCTGAAGAGCACGGCCTCGAAATCTCCCTCACAAACCAACTGCAGCAACGGCCCTCCATCTGAACACACACACACACAAAGAGAGAGTAGCTAAAGACGGTCATTCACACAAACCAATATGTTTAGGGTTTGTTCCAGAAAGCCACTTTTTAGCACGCGTTTCAAAAGTGCCAGTGCCTCACGCAGAGAGGAACACGATTCTCAGCTCACGGTCATATTTTAAAACTGAAACGAGAGCAGAACACTCTGTTCTCCAGCTCTTTATTAAGAACTCACTCGACTAGCATTAGGTGTACAGTGTGCATGTGAAGAGGTTTAAATGACACTGGCTTCTAGATGGCCTCAGATGAAGTTACAAAAACGATCGATCACAAAAATGCAGTTGGGAGAAGAGACTGGGCTTTTTCAGGTTGAAGCAACTTTACACTGCTAATCTGATTTTACCAAGTGCAACATGTTCCCTGGAACAACATTGTGATAAACCAATCAGATTTAAAGAAACAAGTTTAGGCTTACAATCAGTGTTTGGTGTTTGTACATCAGTGTCAGTCATCTATCATTTCCTCTGATTTTAGGCATTACTTACGGGTAAGGTTAGGTTTCGGTGTAGAGATATGGTCAAGATTATATTTTTGCATTAAAAGGTTGTTCCAGGGTCAACAAAACACATTAGGGATGCTCATTTCGGTTATTTCTCATACCGACAACCGACGCTCGTTAACCAATTATTAACCGTTAACTGACAACATTATTTTAAATGAGAATTGAATTCAAAGGATAAGCGCCTGTGACCCGTTAAAAATAATAACATTAATTTCAAAGATGGCAACGTCCACAAAACTAAGTCTTACCACTTTCTGACATGACAGGAGGCACGAGTTCTTTCATCAAACCTTCATTAACCGACAGCAGCTTTGCGCGGAAAGCGGTTCATATGAATCGTGCGTAGAACCCAAAACTGAAGAGAAAGGCTCCAGTGGAAAACTGACGAGATCTAATAACACTTTCAGATGACACGCAGCTCATCTCTCCATCATTATAAGTTACCCAAAAACACGTAACACCCGCTAGAAGCGCGTTTGTGCAGCAGAGCGCGCGTTCCCGTTTCGTTCACACAGCGCGTGTGTTCCGCGAACGCGGTTGCGCGAGTCCTGAACGCGGTTGTCACTCCCTGTACTTAACAACTGTGTTCTGCTGCTGTGTGAATGTGGCCAATAAAATCTGATTTTTTTTTGTCAACACAATTCTATATAGACTATGAGTAGGTAAAATACTGAAATAAATAAATAAAATGACCTTTTTAACCGTTTAACTGATTGTATTAATCGGTTAAACTTCAAATCGGTCGGTTAATGGTTAAACGGTTAAAATGAGCATCCCTAAAACACATCGAACTTTGCAAAATCAGGATGTGCACTTTACACAGAGCCAGAAAGGATGCTAATTTTTAAGTGTTTTTGTTATTTAAAAAATGTTTTAACCTAAACATTTGGAAATTTTACAGAAAAAAAGTATAGACACTACAGTAAAATAAATGTTCATTGGTTAACTATGTCTAGTTACCATATACTGTAAAGTGAAAACTATATGTAGCCTAATTCCATTGGTTTTTACAAGTAAAAATATTGAATACTGCATCATTTACAGTAAAATTACACCGTATGAAAAACAAATCCTTTGTGCTTGGAATATTCTGACGGTCACAATCTGTTTAGCTTACAGCCATTTCCTTTAACCCTAAAACACAACACAATGCAATGCATCATTCAAACCTGTGAAATCAATACTGTAAATCCTTCACAGTAACAAACTATTTTTATGAACTTTTCATAAAGTGGACGTTCCCATAAAACCCTGTATTAAACAAAAAAATTCATTTGTTGGCTCCCCACTGCTCCACCCGCTTCGGATATTATCACTCGATTAAATGGGCCGTTATCAGCCGATTAATATGGGTCAGTAGGGGCTTAGAAGGCTGTTATCATCCATAAGACTACTGGGCATGCGCACATCAATCGAACATTTTTTTTTTCTAACACTGTACAACAATAATACTGTTTTTCTATCATGGTAAAGGGTAGGTGTTAGGGTTGGTATAGGTGTAGACGTCAAATAAACAATCTAATCGCTAGAATAATTAATTTCATTTCAAGTTTTACCAGTAAGTGCAGCAGGCCCCTACTGACCCATATGAATGGGCTGATAACGACTGATAACGGCCCATTCAAAACGCGTGATAACATCCGAATCGGCTCACTGCTCCGGGTGTGTGTGTGTGTGTGAGCTCACTGCTGTGTATGTGCACTTCGGATGGGTAAAATGCAGAGCACGAATTCCAAGTATGGGTCACCAAACCTGGCCACAAGTCACTTCACCTTTTTCACTTTTGTTACATCATAATACAAACAAAGACGTCCATTTACTCAGAAATGAGTAAACGAATGTCCATGTCTACCACACAAATAAAACAAAACTTCAAATCCAACCATCGCTTTCTCAGGATCAAAGTCAAATTTAGTTTCAGCTATATACTCCCTCACTTGCATACTAGAAGAAAAAGGAAGGAAAACCATAAATAAAAAGGAGAGGAGCAGTGGTACCCCTCCATGAAATGTGTGAACCGTGAAATTAAATAGTTCATTGTACACAAAGCACCGGCCTGAAAAAGCATAACAAAATGACTCCCTTAGAGAAACTGTTTATTTACCAAACCTACATTGCAGAAACATTCCCCTGAAAAAAAGTCTGTGCTATAAATAGTTAAAAGCAAATCCTCATTTTTTCCATATAAATCTATGAGTACATTATATATTATGTATTTAATGGAAACTTAATTGATTAGAGCATTATGAGCCTCAAACCCAATTTAAATCATGGATCACACGCATCACTTTGCAGATACAAAATGGTGCCACTTCTGATATGGGTGAAGAAAGCCGCACTATTTCTAGAAGAACACATCGCTTCCAGCCACTTCTTCAGTCGTTGATCTCTTTTGAGGAGAACTGGCGTGAATAAATGTGACTGAATGAGGACGGACTGAAATAGCTTTACTGAAGATCAGATCGACACATCTCAGGCACTATCCTGTGAATTACACATTAATCACTCCTAAGTTTGATGTTCATGGGAGAGAGGGACACACACGGGAGGAATGAAACATGCAATGTAGGATTGTATACGGTTACTTACAATACTCACAATGCACAGCTATTTGTCACGCCACTAAACGCACATTAAACTGACAGAATATATGGGGGAGATGGATAATGCATGAAATAAGGTGCCAGCAATAAAGCAATCATGAAATCCTATAATTTAGCCTAATGGGGCGTTCACACAAGGACGCATTCCCTCTGCGTTCACTCACATGTGTGACTTTGCCCGAAGTGCTGCACTATCAATATTATATTTTTTTTAAACGTGTGTACTCAAAAGTAACAGCTTACAAGTCAGACATTATTAAAAAACGCGCGGTTCAATTGAGCTTCATTAGTCTAATCAGATCAATTCAATTCAAATCAACGACCGCTCTGTGTTGTTCCCACTTAATTCGACCCATTGGTTCAGAAATCAGACTTTCGTTGGGTTAGGTTTGTGGTCAACTTAAAAGAATCGTTTCTGTTTGATAATCGTGTTACATTTTATTTCACAAAAAAAAAAAAAAGCTTACAAACATGTTTGTGAACTTAACTAGAATATGTGTTAAACTAGAAAGTACACTACATTCTCGATTCACCAAAATAAAATAACGTAAAAAAAAAAATTATTAGTTCGATGTCCGAGCTGCATAGCATTTGCTTGATTCACTAAAAGAATCGGCTCTTAATAGTCTTTTGCACAGGAATCGAACTATGCTACGCTGTTTTGCGATTCACTAAAAGGAACCGGATAAAAGAATCATTTATTCGGAATCTATGGATTCACTAAAAGAATCGGTTCTTAAGACTCTTTTTTTTTCGAAACATCGAACTGTCACGCTGTATGTTTTATTTATGTTATTTAACCAACTAGGAGCCATCCATTCGTAATCTAACTCCACCAGCATGATTTTAATGTAATAAAATAAGCGAGTCGTCACAGTCATGTTTTAAAGAATATTCTTGCTATGTGTCGCGGTGCCGAGCAAGGAACACTACTCAAGAGTATTTATAACGGCGTTTCGTACGCATCAGCAGCTCCTAGAACCGTTAACAAACAACACACATCTTAATCATGAAACATTCGCTACAATAATTCAGATGCGATATTATAACATCATTAATTATGACATCTGAAATGTGTTGCTCTCCTTCTGGTAGTCCTGTGTGAACGCCCACTAAAAATAATGCACGCACGGGAGTCATGCAAGGTAAGGTAGGCAGGTGCAGCCCGGCTTTGTTCTAAAACTGAGAGCTAAATAACAGCGTATCTTCTCTCACCTCAACATCAACAGGATACACACGCGTCTGTCCTCGATGCGATAAAGCTGCCCACACCATCCCTCCATGCAGTCAATACACAAATAAAGAAGTCACGCGGTTAGAACGCTGTCAAATGCCGCTCGGTTCAGAGTCAGCGGAAACACGCCTGTCCGGACACAGTCCCGTGCGTCGGTGTGGCTCGGAGATTTCAACACACATGCGGCACATTTAAACCACGTTAGAGTGTGTAACGTTCACTGCTGAGTCCAGCAAACCAACCAGCACGCTACACATCCACAATAACCGCGTAGATCCGAACACGGCTGGACGGAACCATCGCCATCATCATCAATACAAAACCACATCAGCTCAAATGAGCCGCTGTCTCTTACCTGCGGTGCTGAAGCCGCTCTGCTTCCAGTCCGGACTCTGTCCGCCCAGAACCGCCGCCTCGAGCTGCAGCATCATCATCATCATCCTCCTCCTCGTCGTCAACCCTCAGCAGAGAAATGAAACACGCGTCACGTCGCTCTAGACCTGCTCTGGCTGTGAATGTGAGGTGTGAAGGGTTCGTGTGCTCACTGTGATGTGTTTGATTTCTGCCCATGTGCTGCAAGTGTCATCAGTGAGCAGCCATGACAGTGACGTGGTGCATTATGGGATACTTAATAAGGCAGCGCCGCTAAGGGAACGTCGAGATTTGACCATACGCTCAAATGGACGCAAAATAAAATCCGTATTGGATTACTGTATTACTTGATTAAAAATCAAATATGGTAAAGCATTAACAATTAACCATTCTTTTGTCTGTTTTTTCTTTGTTACAAACAGAATAGGATTTCAGTAAGGAACCTTTTGGTATCTATCTAATGTTCAAATTCAAAACAAATAAGGCTTTATGGCATTCAGAATATATAAACAGACATAATTAAAGCTCACTTTTTTCCTATTATAATTCTACAATTAGTACAATGGCTTTAGGTATTAAAATAATCACATTTCCTTCATATTCCCTCATTTTTATTACAGTCACAGCTTTCTTTTGTATTTTTAATGGAGTTATAATGTAGTTTGAAACTTTTTAGCTTGTGTTTGTGCTAACCATAAAGCTCTAAAGCAATTCAGAGAAAGTAAAAAAAAAAAAAAAGCAGAAATAGATGGCTAGAAATATATGGCTAGTTTCTGCTTTCAGAAATTATTGGATTCTTTTTTCAACTGACTGAGCCCTCTTCTTTTCATCATTCTTACTTCAACATATTAATTATATCTGTCCCTTTTTTACAATGAAGCTTTTCATTATTTTAAGCAGGCACAGAGCTGTGAATATAAAGCTTCCTGTGCAGATGAACACTATATCTGTACCTAATGGCTGACTGTAAGCATAAGAAAACCTCAGGGGGCCGTTGATCCCTGGAACCCCCCTGTTCTGTCTCTCTCATGCTTCCGGCGGTAGTAGAAGGTCATTCTCTTTACAAAAATCAAGCAGATGATTCGTCTTGATTACACAGAGTGGCAGAGGACCGCTGGAGTCCGGAAGGTTTGGCAGTGGAACACGTGTTTGTGTGAGTGTGTGTCAGATATAAGGAGAGACCCCTAAGGACAGGTCAAAAATACATTCACACACTCAAATGTAGAATGATGTGTCGTATGAGACGTGAAATGACCACAGTGGAAACCGTGACCCATTACATCAAAGGTGACAATAAAGGTCAAATGCATTTGTGATCACGTTCACTTTGTACATACAGGAAATGTATATTGTTGTTTTAGTATAAGCTGTTTTTGCGCTGATTCTAACTCTTCAATTTGTCAATTCCACTTAATTACATTCTGTAGCCCTTTTCAATCTTGAGCAGAGAGGAAAGGTAATTACAGAGGCAAGATATGGCCGTATTGTAACACTCATTACCCTAGAGAAATGTCTAGCTAGGACCAGGACCAGAACCAGAATGCAATGTGAACTACTAGCTTTCTTTATGTGTCATAGTGTCATAATTTCATTGTGTCATAATGTCAGCAAATCATACTGTAACCTACTTTCCTAGAACTGTGTGTGATGAAAGTATTACATTTCTCCAATGGATTCAATAAAATAATCAATATAAACATAGCAGATTACGCACATGCTCGTGCTTTCACCGGATGTAAACAAGGCTGATTACGTCAAATACGTTAAAGTTACGGTGCGTTGAGACATAAGTCACGGGAGAAGAGTAAATTATGTTATTTTTGTTTCATATGCGCTGTTATACATTATGGTATATTTTTGTTATTTACTTTTATTGTGACATGGTGTGTGTTGATGTGGTTCTGTGTCTATTTGGTAACACTTTGCATTACTTACATGATTATAGAACTTTTATGGCTTTTTTTCTTTTCTTTCATTTTTTCCACCTGTATTCTTATGAATGGTTATAAATAACTTTATAACCAGACATATTTTCATTGTATAGTATGCTAACTGCTAAGCCAGTAAAAGATAATTTACTTGGTCTAGAGTTAAAAGCAACATGAAATGATGTGAACTACACCATGTCCACTGAGGAAAAACTAGAAAAGCAGGTAAAAACATCATCAGTGTCTAATACCACTCATAATAAAGTTCAGCGGCGAGGAGCTCCTTCATATTAACTTGCAGAAAGTAGCTTTTACAGCTCCTGGAAACCGTCAGTGACTAAGCCACATATTAAACACAAGAGAAAACAGCACTGAAATGATTCAACAGCCTCATGAAAGCGCAGTGGGCATGGGTAACACTCACAGCCTATTATTTTTTGAGAATAGAGGACGTAGCTCTTTCTTTCTGCCTACATCTCCCTTTTTCCCTCCCAATTTGCATTATTTAAATCTTAAGCACTGTGTGGATTCCTACACCAGCGATCAATGGGCTCAGACCTCCGAGTAGCTGCTGGAGTCATGAAAAAGTATGCAAAAGGACGTCTTTAGACCCTCACAGTGATTTATCTTGGTGGCCACTGGAGTCTAATTTACCGAACTGTCAACTGCACACCGGCTCTCAAATGATTGAAGCCATTTTTCAAGGTCTTGAATCTGTGACTTCGACAAAGGGAAGCGTGTCACCGGTCCGACACAACAGAGGCAAAACCTGCAGGGCACAAAGAACCGTACTCCAACACAAACACAGCACCCTAGGGAGGAGAGGAGGGAAACGGCTTCCAACGGACAGAAAGATAAAGGCAGAGAGAAGATCTCTCAGTAGAAACATACTGGAAAAAAAAAAAAAAACATCCGTGCAGTCCCAAAAAGAAAAAAATGCAGCGTTGTTTATTGATTCCTTTATAAAAGATTATACCAAATTCCTCTCTCTCAGCTTTTCAATCAGATCTCATTCTTTTATTTTTAATTGTGTTTGCGGAGGCGAGCATCCCTTTTACAGTATTTGTGGTTAGGGAAACAAACCCCTAATCCTATGGGTTAAACTTTGAAATGCAAGTTCCTGTTTATGTTAGAAATATGAATAATATCTCAAACCAATGCAGCTTAGTGAGGCATGCTGATGGACAATAACATACTGGAGGAGAGGCCCAAGCCATATCTAAGGCTAAGAACCATGAGAGTCTTTTGAATTGGGCTTGTAAGTAGGCTAACATTCTAGCAACACTCTGGCAATCAATCCGAACAGCCTAGAAACCCCCACAGCATCCCACCAGAGGCCAGTTGCACAATGTTGTGTCTTAAAAGCTACTTTGACTAAGTAGCAGTTAACCAAGGGGTAATCGGTATTTCTTTTCAGATTCAAATTAGACCAATATACAATTTACGTAGCTGATATCAAAACATTATGAAAATCATTTGATGACAAACTGGCCACAGAACGACCTAAAAACACAATAGCAACACTTTAGAAACCAACCAGAACACTCTAGAAAATAAATAACGCTTTGGAAACGTCATAGCAATGACTTACAGCAACCATTTAGAACGTCCTACAAATTCCATAATAGTGCCCAAGAACTAACCAGACCATACTAGATATCCCATGGAAACACCCTAGCAACTCCCAGAACAACCTACTGTAGAAAACCCATGGTAACACTTTAGGCTGATGATGCACGAGGCGTTATGGATTTCTGCCTGTACAATTTAGATCAGTCGTGGGCCCAAAGAGTTGCCCTGTATATCATCAGACTCAGAAATACAAAGGCCTATCAAACATTCAGGCAGACCATTGTAAAATTCCAAGATGCACCCTAACAACAACCTAGACCACCTTAAAAAAAAACATAGCAACGCACAGAAAAACCTTAGCAACCTCTCAGAACCTAGAAACCTCACAGCAACAACTTTGCAACTACCTACATTACTATGATGTGTGACTTTGACATTTTCTAGACTTTAACAGAACTACAGCAGCACAATATTACAAAAGAAATAAAAGAAACGACCCAAGAAGAGATAAAAATTATAAAACCTTTATAATAAACCCTCAGGCTTTTTGAACTCACCATACTTTTTATTACCATGCTAGTCTAAAATAAAATACATTTCTGATAGTTTTGATTTTTATACAGCAGCTGCTATGATTTTTACATTTTTTGCCCCCTTGCTCTACATAGCTAACATACTGAACAACTCTTTCAGCCTTGTCTTTTTGGTTTGGGTTACATCAAAACGTGAACAAATTCATGTACTTACATAACAGTACAAAAAATAAAAAATAAAAGTTTAATTCTGAATAAAATTTACTAAATATTTTCTATTAGTTACAGACCTGCTATTAGGGCTATTGTTTTTTAAATAATAATAATTATCTCTGTAATAAAATCAAGTATTTAATTAAGTCCAGATTTTCGGTGGGGACATTTACTCATAGGCACCTCGTAGCTTTCAAGTTTATAAAGAGGGTTCCTGCAAACATATTCAATATAACATGTAGCTTAAATGCTTAAAGGTGCCACAGAATGGAAAACTGAATTTACCTTGGCATGGTTGAATAATAACAGTTCAGTAAATGGACATAACATACTGTGAGTCTCAAACACCATCGTTTCCT
>JAUMHQ010000078.1:7956398-7980100 GCA_032361165.1 Enteromius paludinosus | reverse complement strand
AGGCAAAAACAGACTGTTTCATTCTAGGGTCAAATTCTAGGGTTGTAAATGGACCTGTAAAACCGTTTCTGGGCATTATTTCCCCTTACCTAAGCTACATACCTGCTACGTACATATCAGAGAACAATTTAAAATATTCTCTCAATGCATTCTATGGCACCTTTAAGGGAATCATCAGAAAGAATTGTTTTTTTAAAAAGACGATTTGTTTACACTTTTTAGTTCATTGCATTAATTAATTGCAAGTATTATATAATACATTATTATGATAAATTTGTGTTCTTACCCCGATAAAAAGGATGACTCCACCACAAAATGGAAATGGTCCTTAATCACTTAACCTCATGTAGTTCCAAACCCCTAAAAGTTTTGCTCATCCTCGGAACACAATTTATTCTTTCGCTTTATAAAGTTACGGTTAAACCACAGATGGCAGATGGACTGTTCTGACGATGTCTTTCATTCTTTTCTGAAAAATATCTTAAATTGTTTTCTGAATATGAACAAAGCTTGCAAGGGTTTGGAATGACATGCGGTAAGTGATTAATGATAAAAATTCATTTAGAGGCGGAGTAACCCTTTAAGATGCTTAAGCGGCTTAATCGATCTCTACTTTCCTAATAATCAATAAGCTCTTATAAATATAAGAGTTTTAGTGGAGGGGTCAGAGGTTTTAAATCATACCTTCATGATGTCAAGACGTTCTTCATCGCAGCGGACGAACACGCTGGAGGATGAAGAGAGGGGGAGGGAGGTGGAGAGCGTGACAGCCTCCTGTGCCAATCGTCGAGCACGGGCTGCACTGTTGGCGTCGCTGGCGTTCTTCACCTGAGACAGGTAATGATAGTTCACCTTAAACACCAGCTTAGAGTCCTCATCTTCACACACCATCTCAAACGTGTCTGTGGAGGAGAAAACACACAGACAAGTTAGTTAGTGTTTAGCAGTCACAATGAAACAAACATCTTTCATCATATTTCCTCCAGAAAAAGCCACACTGTGTATTCTGAAGGATCTGTTCTGTGGGGACCAGTGCAAACCTGTTTACAGTCATGTCAGTTGAGACGACCTCTTTTGTCTGAGGTCGGGCTAAATCATTTTTGGCAGAACAAAACTCTAGTCATCAATCAGAGCAAAGACAGATGAGAAATGACAACCAGAAAAGCTATTCTTCCAGCAGGATAACACAATCTTCCCCATTTCACTTCATTTTGCTTGCTTTTTGGTGCACTTAAAGAAAATAAAATCAGCTAAAAAGAAAAACAGCAATTACTATCAATTCATTGAACTATGTATGCAGCACAAAAGCAGAATAGGTTTAGGTCAGGGTTTTTCTAACTGGGATTCACAATATGAGTTTATGAAAAGCTAATAATGCAAAAGCAAATTTAGAATAAATATTACAAAAATGTGAATTTATTTGAGTTTTTTCCCCCTGCATGCCACGTGACCAACATTATGGAGGAGAAAAAAGTAAACATTTGATCTCAAAAATAGAAAAAATAATAATAAAAAATAAAAAAGGTACATACATGATTTAGATAAACCAATGGAAAGAAAATTTTATAATTCTGGCCAGTGATTAAGTAGATTTTCATGGTATGGCCACAAACAAACAAAAGGCTAATAAAATACCATACAAATAACTATTATTAAAAGTGTTGCTGAATTATTTTTGCTGTTTTAAAAAATAATTTAAGAGAGACAAAGGCAATTTAACATCAGTCAGGAACCAATGTATTATGCATCCCTAAAATTTTCTACATTTTGTAAAAAACATTATTCATTAAAATGCTAAAAATCATTGAGCTTGAGAGTAAAATTTCATTTAAAGGGTCACAACACCCCCCTGTTTCAGAGGTGCTTTTTCACACCGTTATGTCATTTGTGCGAAATTCAATTCAGTTCAGCACGCCTCCAAACTTTAGCTCTGGTCGCATCGCGGGGAAATGAAAACAACTCTTTTGTTTTGTTACAACGAAGAAAGGCACAAACACGAACCACATCTCAGAAACAGCAAGCCAGCCAACGTAAACAAGTGTCACAAGTGCTGATTTCCAATGCATAAATACTGCTCATGCAAAGCACGGTGCAGAGATTGGATTAGACGAGTCCTTTGTCATGTATAATGTTACACTGCTCATTAATAATTCATTAAAGTGGCCGTCAAGCCGATGACGTAGATAGGTTCTACTGTACAAGCCACGCAGCCAATGAGCGCTAAAAAAACTGCGTCTACGTCACGGGCTGAAACGTAACTTTTAAAACCGGATGCCAAAAATGCACGAATGCACAATTTCCACTTTGTAACATCTTTAGTGAGATATATTACTGTTTTAAGCAATGTACAACATGTATATATCTGTAAACAACTCAAAAAAAGTGTTTTAGGGTTTTATGACCCTTTAAATGATTCAACTATATAACATACTCCCTTATCATCCAGTAAAAACTTAAAATGGGTCAAGCACTCGCAGAAGACTCACCAAACTGTAGTTTTTTCATGGCTGCTGTATATTTCTCCTCCATTGAGCGCAAGATGGACATCGGTTTAGGCCTTGCTGCTGCCTTCTTAGAACTTTCAGCCATCTTCCTCTCTAAAAAAAAGTAGAAGACAGACACTTAAAAAAAACTCTTTAAGAGTGTGTGCATGTGTGTTTCACAGTAGCCAGAGGGTGTGTTTGAGTAGGTCACATCTTCCATCTACTCATCCCTGAAAACCAACACATCCCTACGAGATGCAAAAGTAACCTGAATGCCTATATGTAGCTCAGCCAGGAAAGAGCTCAAACAGTACATTTTTGTGACTTGATAATTAAAGACTCCAACTGAGATGTGTCTGACTGCAAATTTGTTACTTTGACAAATGAGACGAAGCGCAAAAAATCATGTTGTTACACAAATGAGTCCCTGCATTTCTGTTCTCCCAATTCAGATAGTTATCAAGAGAGCGCCAGACTAATGACAACGACACCAGCAGACCGTCACCACTCCAGTGAGACACATTAGACCTGCGGATGGAGGCCGTTAGAGCCACAACACAATTAAACTCCCTATATTTAAGGGGTTTATGGCATTTCGGCCCATTCTGAACTGGTTGCAGACACATGTCCCTCCCTGCACACCCATGCTCCATGTCAGCCAATCAAATTACCTTTGTGCTTAACAGGGCTGATAACGGCTATGCTTTGGATATGAGCCACATAAAATCCCACCAACATTGATAGCTCCATTTGCTCTCACCTCGTCACATTAGCTCACGATATTGATGCCAATATCAATATTGAACTACAGAACACCACTTTCGACCAATCAGACACCCTGACTGCGCTGTCTCGGACACTTTTTAAGAACAGACGGAATACTAATTAAGCAGTTAAACGGGGCGGTAAGTGTAATGTCTTACTGCTCTTATCATATGGATTTTCCTTATGTATAGTGACAGCTGCATTGATCAGCTTCACCACGTTTAACGCCCCTTTCATTCACTCATCACGGAGAGAATGAGAGCATGAGATACCCAAGGGAGGGTTATGGTTATATGCGGATGCACTGATTTGGTCCCCCGATGTAATAGTGGAAATTCCTGCCATTTCCAAATCTTACCTCCTCATGACCACAAGGGCTTGAAGCAAACACTCACTAAGCTTTGCAGTGGTTTTCAATCCTGTTCCTCGGGACCCACTGCTCTGCACATTTTGCATGTCTCCCTTATCTGACATACTCATTTGAGTTCATGGTGCTCTTAATGAGCTGATGATCTGAAACAGGTGTTTAAATTAGGGAGACATACAAAATGTGCAGAGCTGTGAGTCCACAGGAACAAGTTTGAAAACCACTGGTCTAGAGGACCTTAGAATGACATATTTGTAACTGTTAATAAACAGATGTTATTCATATCAAGAGCTTTGATTCCCACAATTAGGAATTGCCTTCTGTCACATCTGTTTTTCTGAGGGACTAATGTTGATCACACAACATCGCTGACTGAAAATACACCCTGGCTATGACCGCTGGTTCAAATGAAAGATCTTAAAGAATTAGCATGACATAGATTAAGTCTAGTCTGACAAACGAAAGTGCCCAGTAAAGCTGACTCTCCGTTTAAAAATCCTTGGAGAAAACAATCAGGCTTTAGAGAGCCTGTCGCCTCTGGTGCTGAAGAGCCGTTTCTCTTTGGCTTATTTTGTCAGAGCAAACAGTCACTCCATGTCCCCCGAGGCCCTCAGACAAGCAGGGCAGTGTCTTCAGCCTGTGAAATACACACCATCCCTCCACTGACTGGCCACTATACATCCAGCACTGTCTTGCTTTTGCTTCTTTTCTGTTCTCGAGAAATATTGCCCTACAGAGGGACAGAGCATGAAGAGCTTTTGTACAAGAGGATTTAGTGAGAAATGTACTTCAAATGGCACAAAAACATCCAAAAGTCACAAACATTATGAATGTTTGGACACTTTTGACTTGATTTATGATAAAAAACAAAACAAAAAAAACCCTCACCCATTAAGCCTGCAATTCTTTCATTAATACAGTAGAAGTAATATTAATAAAAAATTAAGACAATTACAAATAATTGTTCTATGTTATATATTTTAAAATGTAATTCATTCCCGTGGTGAAAAGCTGAAATCATTTTAATATGCTAATTTGGTGCTTATCAAGAAAATAGCTTATTAACGTTAAAAAAGAAAGCTTTTTATGAAGTTACTCTAAAACTTAATACTGAAGACTGGAAAGTTGATATGTCCAAATTAGAAATTCATTAAATAACATTTTGTTAAGCATTTTAATTAAAGTTAGTAAAATTACATTTTCTAATTATTATGTAATAAACAGTTCCTATGGAAAGCAGTTTTGGTAAAAGCAGATTGTTAAGATGGATGTTCTCACCGTGGTTGGCCTGCCGGAGGTTGGTAGTGGCAGCGTAAACAATCTCTGCAGTCTTCTGGATGTCAGGAACTAACAAGGTGAGGCCTTCTGGCTCCGGATCAGATGTCTCAGTCTTCATCACCCCTTTACTTTTGTCTTTCTTCGATCTGAGGTGGACACAGAATCAATAGAAATCGCATTACATACATAGACACAAACAGATTCATTATGGGTCTACATGTGAACTTCTCAATCTCTCATGTCCCAACCTTGAAACCAACACGCACGCACTCTCATCCTGAGAGGTGCTAGTACACACTGGATGCATCAAATGAGCAGCAGATTGTGACTTGTCCCAAAGTGAACCATTAAAAACAAACATCCTGCTGTCTTGTGGCTAAGCACACGCCCTCACAACATGCATCTTTCATTAAGCAGGAGGAGAGAAAATGAAAGGAGACAGACAAATGAGAAAGGGAGCGTGTCAAAATCGTCCTTTACCTGTAGGTGATGCACAAGACAATAATTAAGATGGTTCCATCATTCAAGGGTGCACGCATTCTCAGAGACACTCAGACAGAGCCAACCTTGTGACTTACAGGCCAATGCCATAAACATCTCGCTACCCATGAAGACTAAGCCATTATTAAACACAGACAGCTGATTACAAATCACAGTCTCACTACTCTACATATCCACCCGTGTTATTACTCGACAATATTTATCTAGAGGATGATTAAAAAAAAGGTCAAAAATAATACTGCAAGGACACAAAACATGCTATATAATCTTAAAAAAGACAGCACTTAATTTATCTAAATATGTATATTTAATACATATTTTTTCAAATAAGATTATTACAGAAATGTAAACAAAAAATAACAGTAATAAACAAATGACATAAACATTTAAAAAGTCACTTTGTAAATTAAATACAAAAAAGGAGGAAGGAAAGAAAGAAAAATAAGGAAGATTTTTCCGATACAAAATACATTGCTATAAATCAAGTTTATGATTTATTTATTATGGTGGGTTCAGCAAAAAATCTGGCAAAAACATATACACTGAAAAAAAAACCCAAAGCTAAATTATGGACTAGCGTGGGACGGCAAAAGCTCAGGACAGTTTGAAGGCCACTGGAGATTAGAGGCTTTTCAGGGGCAGCTGAGGAGCACTGACCGATCTAGCAGTCATTTATCACTGTGTTACTCCCCTGGCGAAACACTGCTTTTGACATGTGGCTGTAGCATCAGGTTACTTCTTGTGGGTATAAGTCAGTTTGGAGCTCCATGGAGGTCAGAGACAGCATGTGTCACAGGGTGGGCATCCATCCATCAGAAGTCACTCTGTCTGTCCTTTGTCTATTATTAGTGCGACAGACCGGTAGACTGAATGTGTGTGTGTTTCTAAAAAGAAGGGCTCACCTGAGGCGGTTGGTATAGGTGTCCACACAGGTCTTCATTTTGGCCAGTAACATGCCAACGGAGGTCTGACACTCGGTGCGTTCTTCATCCTCCTCTTCCTCCGCAGCATCTCCTGATAGTGGCAAGAGCAGAGGAACCAGGCTGGTGCAGGTGGAGATGGCCCTCAGCAGCTCTAACAGAGCACGATACAGGGGGACGTGACGCGCCATGTCCAAAACTGCAAGAGACAAAGAGAGAGAGAGAGAGACATTACGTACAGAGACAGGACACTTATAAAAGACAAAGTCGATTACATCTCTTAAATGACAGAAGGACACAGAGGACGATCCACACACACACACTTTCAGTCTCTCAAGGTTAATAATGTTTTTAATATCCAAGTTTTTAGGAACATTGACTTCAATAAATTCAAACACTTTGAATACCTGAACAGAATATGCAATCTGTTCTACCATATGGAAAATCACCTCATGACCCTCTTATGAATGGACACACAAAGAAACTTGTGTCATGCCTGTTTAAAAGGACAGTCTCTTGACATATTCTAACCATTACATCATTTGAAACCTTTCTGAGAACTGTCCCTTTAAAACAATATAATAGCACAGAAAAGATACTTTGGCTGTAGAAAGAAAAGTTTTGAGGGAAAACAAGAGACTTATTTAATTTTTATTCAGACATGACCAAAAAAAACCTCAATCAATCTCATACAGAGTACGTAGAGATGCTAGAGGTTTGAGGCATGAGGCTCTTTGTATATGCATTTCCTGTTTGGAGAAGGCACGATAATCCTTTTGTGGCACAGCGGATTCTTAAAGCCAGAACGGGGACAGTGAGAGAATAAAGGATGAGAGGGAACGAGACAGAGAGCGATTACTGAGGGTCTTCAAGCAAAACGCAATAATCAGGCTCATATTATCAGTGTGCAGTGAATGTAAGGAGCAGGAATACTGTGTGCATGTTTGTGTGACGTGTGTGTGTGTTTCGGAGAAGAAAGAGGGATTTCAAACCACTGAAGGAGCTCCATCAAAGGGGTTTTGTCTGAGTGTGCGCCCACTTTGAGGACACCACAGATCAGAGAGCGTTTAGTGTGCGTGTTGTATCATCTCAATGTCAGTCTACGTTCCAGATTCTCCTCATGCCCTCCTCAGTTCAGACTGTTTCTCCTTCACTCTCATCTCATTTACAGACTAACTGATTTACTGCACACCAATCCTCCTCTCTGGCCCTCTCTCTCCCTCATCACACATTCAGCTCCATGCTGGATTGGGTGGATGATAAACAATGTTAGTGAGAGCGGAGAGGACACATACGTCAGCTCCCCTGCCCTCCGTCGCCGTACGGAGATGGAGGAAGAGAGAAGGGAGGACACGGCAGGACAGGAGGATAGAAGAGGGGAAAACCGTAGAAAAGACGAGAAAGGGGGGAGAGAAGACCAGAAAATAGGAAGGGCAAACAGAACGGAGGAGAAGAGAGCGCAGACGACCCCAGAAAGGAGGAGAGGAAATGAGGAGGACAGAAAAAAAGCAGCAGAGAAGACACCGGGAAAGGTGACCAGTAAGAAAAGTAGCCGAACAGAACGGAAAACAGGAGGGGAGGAGGAAGAAATAAGGAGACGAGAAAGGAGAGAAGGAGACAAAAGCAAAGGAATGGGGAGAAGACCTGAAATAAGGAGTACACTCTTAAAGATAAAGGTGCTTCACAATGCCATAGAATAACCTTTTTTTCTAAATGGCTCATAAAGAACCTTCAACATCTGAAGAACCATTCTTTTTCTCAAAAGGTTTTTTGTGTCGAAAGAAGGTTCTTCAGATTATTAAAAAGTAAGAAAGAGATGGTTCTTTGAGGAACTAAAAATGGTTCTTCTATGGCATGGCTGTGAAGAACATTTATTTTTAAGAGTGTATGGAGGAGACAGGAAAAGAGAAAGCAGAGTACAAGACAGAAAATGTAAATGTAAAAGTAGTAATAGAGACAAAAGAAATCAACAAAAAGGGGGGAGATGTGAAAGCAGGAGAGGAGAAGAGAACAGAAAGGAGGAAAGAAGCAATCAGAAGATGAGACCAGATGGCCTGAAGAAGACTAGAAATCAGAGCAGAGGAGAAGATTAGACAAGACGAAAGGAGATGAGAACAGAACACACGAAGAAAAGAAAAGAAAATAGGAAGAACAGACAAGTACAGCAAGAAAATCAAATAGTGGAGAAGAGATAGTAGGAGAAAGGTGAAGAGACTAGAAAGGAAGGAGGAAGAAGAAAAGGAAATAGGAAAACCTAAAAGGGGAGGCATTTAGATAAGAGGAGAGAACCATTTAAAGGAATAGTTCACCCAAAAATGAATATTTAAATCATTCTCAACCTCAAATAATCCTAGTCGGAGTTGTTTTCCTTTTTTTTTTTCAATATTCTGGCTCTTCTAAACTTGGTAATGGTGAATGGTCGTGGATGGTCGCTATTATTTTAAAGCTCCAAACAGCATATGCATCTATCATAAAACTAACCCATATGCCTCCAGAACATGTCTTCTGAAGCAGATTGATGGGTTAGTTTTATGATGGATATATGCGTATTTTGGTGCTTCAAAATATCAGAAAGAGACAGGACAGAAGAAAATCATACACACTTAGGATGGCTTGGGGGTGAGTAAATTATGGGATCGTTTTAATATCTGGGTGAACAATTCCTTTAATTGATTAAAAAGCATAAAAGACCAGATAGGAGGAGAAAAAGGAGAAGAGACTACAAGACTACAGATAATACTCCAGTCTCATGTCAAACTCCTCACAGAAGCTCTGAGGACACTGCAAAATCATCCATCCATTACCTCTTCCCCAGGAAGAGACTCTGATGGTCATAGGTCATATGGACTCAAACTGAGCCTGATCCACAGCTTCTCTGCTTTAAACGATTTCTTCATTTGTAACAGAAGACC
Organism: Enteromius paludinosus; assembly: GCA_032361165.1. NCBI lineage: Eukaryota > Metazoa > Chordata > Actinopteri > Cypriniformes > Cyprinidae > Enteromius > Enteromius paludinosus. The sequence goes on along the minus strand of JAUMHQ010000078.1, from coordinate 7,970,874 downwards.
TTTAAGGCTGACCTCTCCCCCCATCGGCTCACTGTCTAAAAGGACCAATATAGCCTCAGACACAAGCTTCGCGCTCTGTATGAAAGAAAGAGCCTCATGCACACTCTCAAGAGACATCTTAAAACAGACGTTTCCCCTCATCTTAAAAAAAAATGCTCTCCTCTAATTAGCTCAAACCCTAAAAGAGAAAACACGTGAACGAATGTTGAAGACAAAAGCACACACAAAAAAAATCTAACCATTTCAAAAAGGCATATCATGGAATATAGATTTCCAGAATTTAGAAGTATTTAATGTACTAGATAGAGATTCTTATTGCTAAGGTTTCTCTCATGTTTTTGCTTCCTCCATTTTTGTTTGGGTTCCTCGTCACGCTTTTTGATGAGAACAAAACTTGAATTCTATTGAGCTGAATAATGACACGATAGCCTTCAGAAGAGCTGCTTAATAGCCAAATTTGTTCATATTTAACTAAAAATCATCAAAACTGAACTGATTCCAGCTGAACACCACCACTACTGTTTTCAGTTGAGCTACTTCCTGCTGAATCCATCTTGTTTAATAATAAATTAACTTCATAAAGTTATTGAACTGAACTGAACCAATACTGAACTGGCTGGAGCTGAATCATGATTCAATATTACATTACTACAGCTATTGCCATTTTGAAGTTTGCATCATTCTTTCTGGAACTTTTCTGTTCATAACAGAGAAGCTACTTTAAAGCACATTTGTAGAAAAAAGAAAAAGAAATGACTGAGCAAAGGAATGTTATCACGTTTTTCCTATTTGTTTCCTACGTTCACCAAGGCTGCATTTATTCGATCAAAAATACAGTAAAATTGTAAAATGTTATTACAATTTAAACTACTTGTTTACTATTTAAATAAGTAATTAAAAATGTAATCGTTGTAAACTGTTGGCAGAGCTGAATTTTCAGCAGTCATTATTCAAGTTTTCAGTATCACATCATCCTTTAGAAATCATACTAATATGCTGATTTGCTGCTCGACATATTTCATATCATCAAGGTTGAAAGCTGTACTGCTTAATATTTAGTAAATTTCTAACAGGCCCCATTCACACATGAGAAACATGTAGTACTCAGAATAAACCTTAGGGGTGTGCAGTGTGTGTGTGACAGTTCCCTGAGCATGTGGTAGAAACTCTTTGTCACCATGACAACAAAGATCTCGAGGACAGGCGGGACAAGACACACCAGCAGCAGCACAGCAATGCACACTTGCTTTTTGCCTCGTGGGTTGGTTAAAATTTAATCTGGTTATTTACAACATGCAGAAATGCATAACTGTTCATGACACGCAGATGAAAAGAGTGAGTAAAAAAATACCCTCTTCTAATATGACTCCACCGTGTGTGTGTGTGTGTGTGTGCGTGCATATTTACTTTAGTCTGTTTGAAGTAACACTAGCACACTTTTGTTGAAGTAAATCAGGCTGACAGGAGTCTGATTTTAAATGCCGCTTTGCACAGCGGAACTGGGCCTCGAGTCTAATGACTGACACAAAAATCATGCTTCCCAAATCATTCAGGGCACAAGAGTCCTCCGCCTGTCTGGAGTGTGTGAGTGAGCGAGAGAGTGAGTGAGCGAGAATTCTTCACATGAGGGCCAGCTGGAAAGAAAGACACAACATGCAGCAAGAGCTCAGAGAAGTGCTCCATCAATAATGCAAGAGAACGAGGAATAAAACAAGACGAGCGCTGGTGCATTTCCCTTTCACACTTCTGCATCTCTCTAGCACAGACAACACTGTGCTAGACGCCGGACACGGACTGATGGCACAACCGGACCACTGACTCAACACACGGTAGAGAACATCACCTGATCCAAGTGCCAAACACACAAGGAAAATAAAAGAGAAAGTCAAAGGAGGAAAAAGAGGGTTTATTCATATGCTTTTATGCAGGTCATATTCATATGCCCATAAACTCCATTAGAGACCACACCTTATTTTAAAATGCACAAAATAGTTCAGTTTATAATTCAGTTTGAAACAAATAAACAATAATTATTTTCATGTTTTAGCTCATAACACGTAAAGGGTTGATTTAAAAAGTTTGATATACCAAGTCCAAATAAATAAAAAAACAATTCGTTTAAATGCTACAAGTGAATTTAGGCATTACAAATTGAACTTTGGATGAGTATGAAAACATGCATTAGTTATACATTCATTATTTAAATATGAATGCATATTCATATTCATTATTTGCTAAAGATCACATTTAATAATATTACATTAGTGTTTTTAAATTTGAACAAATTCAAAGTTAGATCAAGATAAAGTAATTTAAACACAAAAATAGGCTAAATAAATGATTAAGTAAATATCCCTCACTGAGAGATACTACAAAAAAACAAAACAAAAAACAATATAAAGTGCAGATTTATAATGTAATGAAAGGTTGAGAACAGTAAGACTTTTTTAAAGAATTAAAGGAATAGTTCACCCAAAAATCAAAAGTACTCCATATTTTACTCACCCCAAAGCCAACCTAGGTGTATACGACTTCTTTCAGATGAACAAAAAAATGTATCCTGGCTCTTCCAAGCTTGGTAATGCTCGTGGATAGTGTCCATTATTTTTAAATCAGATATACAGTGAGGTCAATAAGTATTTGATCAGCCTGTGATTTTGCAAGTTCTCTTACTTGGATCATGGAGGGGTCTACAATTTTCAGCATAGGAGGCTACTAGGGTTGGGTACCGAAAAGAATCAAAACGTGGATTTCGATGCAAGCACACCACTGATGCTGGAGTACGCGGTAAATAATTTCCGCCAGAGGAAAACAGATCTACATGCGAAGAAACGGGAGCCCGCGAGCTCATTTCAAACCCTGCGTGCATGATATGTCAAATGCGCGCGATTATTCTTGCGCTCGATCTTCTCTCACCTGCTTATGCAGGTGTCATTGGTTATTCCCCTTTTCCAGTCAGTATTGGATGCTTGTTATAAGATGATTCATTCACTTGACTTGAGAAATGGCATTGGATCATATGTTAGTTATTATTTCATAAGCTTATTTTATTTATTTATTATTGATTTTGTCTTTATTTAATGTAATTTATTTGTATTGTTCATTGAGTAAATCTTTTTCAGATACTTTATCAATGGACTTTTTAAACTTTTTAAACCTTTCATGCAATTTCATGATAAATCATTCAAATGAACAGTTGTACAGTTTCAGATTTTTTTGCATATTGTATTATTGAATGTGAATTATGAATGTATTATTTCTTCCTGTATTGTTTTACAATATGTAAATAGGCATTTTTTAAAAGCAAATTCACAGAAGCACTTTGATCTGAACTGCCTACCTCTGAGTTTCAATAAAAAAAGACTTGTTTTTGCAGTAGTTTTTGGGGGGTTATTTATCCTGTAAAGATATCGAGATATAGCTAAATATATTGAGATATATTTTTTGGGCCATATCGCCCAGCCCTAATTTCCACTGTGAGAGACAGAATCTAAAAAGAACAATCATTTCGCCATGCGCACGCAGAGACTGCATGATGTAGGTGAAGCAACGTGTGCTTTGTAGTTTTTAAAGAACCCTTAAATATGAGTTAATTAATGTGACTATCACACATGCGTACATCGCGATGACAATGCTGAAACAATGTATCGTGCAGCCGTGCTTTGGGTCATGGTCATAATGGAAGACCCAGCCACTGCCCATCTTTAATGCACTGATTAAGGGAAGGAGGTTTTTGCCCAATATATCACAATACATGGTTCATCTTCTCCTTAATACAGTGCATCGTCCTGTCCCCTGTGCAGAAAAACACCCCCAGAGAATGATGCTTCCAGCCCCATGCTTCACTGTAGGTATGGCATTATTGGGACGATACTCATCATTCTTCCTCGAAACACGGCGAATGGAGTTATCTGACCGCAGGACTTTCTCCCAAACTCCTCTGGATCATCCAGATGGTCCCTGACAAACTTCAGACGGGTCTGGACATGGGCTGACTTAAGCAGAGGAACCTCCCGTGCGATGCAAGATTTTAACCCATGACGTCTTGGTGTATTACTGAAAGTAGCTTTGGAAACAATGGTCCCAGCTCTCTTCACAGCATTGACCAGCTCCTCCCGTGTAGTTCTGGGCTGATTCTTCACCAATCTTAGCATCATTGATACCCCACGAGCAGAGATCTTCCGTTGGGCCCCGGTCCGAGGACACTGAGAGTCATCATTAGCCTCTTCCATTCTCTGACAATTGCTCCAACAGTTGTTCTTTTTTCACCAAGCTGCTTGGCAATTGCCCCGTAGCCCTTTCCAGCTTTGTGAAGGTCTACAATTTTGTCTCTTGTGTCTTTTGACAGCTCTTTGGTCACATGTTGCTACTTAGACTTTGGCTGATTGTGGGGTGCACAGGTGTCTTTATGACAGCTAACGACCTCAAACTGGTGCTACTAATTTAGATTCATGAGTGTAGCTGGACTAATTAAAATTAAGTATTTTTTGTGGGTCGGTAATCTGGCTGTATACAGTATACAATGTGATTTCCTGATTTTTCTTTTTAGATTTTGTCTCTCACAGTGGAAATGCAGCTATGCTGAAAATTGTAGACCCCTCCATGATTTCTAAGTAAGAGAACTTGCAAAATCACAGGCTGATCAAATACTTCTTGACCTCACTGTATTTGCAAGTACTACGACGTAAAACATAATCTATATGGCTTCGGGGGTTATCCCATGTCCTCTGAAGCAGATCGATGGGTTTTCGTAACAAAAATATAATATAATAATAATAATATAATATTTTGAGTTTTAAAATAATAACATATAATTGACTGAGCGCAGAGTTCCTCCTCCTTTGTATTTTAATGGCGCTTGGCATACAGCTTCAAGGTGCATTACCACCACCTGCTGGCTAGAGCGGCGAGTTCTGGCTTCTTGGCTGATCTATGATGTAACTTTTCTTGAGCACAAATAAATGCAGCTTTGGTGAAGTATAATTTAAAAATAAGTTTTGACCCTAAGCTTTTGAATAGTAGTGCACATAACTACTAAATGGGTCGTCCTGCTATTTAAGGTTGGGTTCAACAAATCACTCCTTGTTCCAACACAACACCAAAAGCATTGGCAGAATGAGCCTAGATTTAAAATGCCACTCTTGTTGGATTCAATCCAGCTGACCCTAGAAATTATGAAAGCGGGTAGCGGCTCGCAAAGTTACTTAAACCTGTGGAGTCAGCCAGCAGACACTTTGGTGCCTGGGAAATCTGATTGTGGGCATTAACATCCACACCCTCATGAGAAAGTGGCACCTTTCCAGACATTTATGTACGAGTCGCTTAAAGGAGGTGTCGGCCCTGCACAATAGCTGTAATTTTCAGGAAAATAGTCTTGTATCTGAGGAAAGCCTGTGCCAGCAGAGGCTGTTTATGCACAAGGATATTTGATTGAGCTAATGGCGACGACCACAGGGCTGTAATTTTCTTCCTCTGAGAAGCCGCTATAAAACCTTCAGCTAACGGAAGAATAACAAAGCGCATTCTTCCCTTTCTGCATCATTTAAAGCCACTAAATCATTCAGAGCGTTTCTCTCAAACGAAGGGGACTCAGTTTCTCAAAGGCTCTAATGACACTGCGTCTGTCTACTACTGAGGGGAGGACTTTGGACAGCAGGGTGACCCAGCCGACATTAACAACCCCAAAAAGTGGTGAGGGAAAAAAAAACTCAACAGGAAAAGTTTTTAGAAGTTCTTGTCCTCATCAAGGCTATCCTCATATATTTGACGAAAACACATTAAAAATAATCTTGATACAGGATTCTGGAATGAATAGATGGTTTACAAGGACAGAATTTATTCCGATGCAGAGCCAAGGTTAGAAATTGCACCCACATTACCAGCATAACTATCTATCCCAGTACAAACTAGCTTTAAAAAAAAAAAAAAAAAAAAAAAAAAAAGCATCATCCTACAGTCCATAGACCAAAGTCGAATGAAGGCTAACGAAGCTAAAATAATCTTGTGGTCCAGTCACTTTCTGTGACTGCTTCATTTTAATGACCACACCATTCCTGCCCTCCCATCCTTCCTTACACTCCTCCACTCTCATTCCTTTATCCAATTTAGCTCCCGTGCACACAGCCAGGTAAAAAGGGGGGTATCTATCTCTCTCTACGCAGGAGGGCGTAATTAATTTTGACAAGCCCTCTGACTGACATTTGGCATTTTGTGTGGGCACACACACACGCTGTCAAAGAGCTTTGGTGAGAGGAGAATATGACTTTACAAAGGGCACCTGTTCAAATGAGCAGAATGAGATATATTAAAACATCACAGCTGAGAGAAAACAGGCTGAATCTTATAACACACCTTCACTACAAACATCTTAATGAGAAAAAGAAACTGCACTCTCAAACCAAACAAATCTCAGCAAGAGAACAATAATTAATGAGTCTCGCAGGTTTTGACTGTCAGATATGAATTGTGTGCGTTGTTCAGAGTTTGTCCTCTATAATGATCCAGGTGGAGATTTAGAGGAAAAAAATGGGAAGAGGCAGGAATGTGCATCGGATGAGTGCGCACACATCCATTAAAAGGTTTCCGAGCCATCACTCACTCTCTCCGTTTTTGCCGTTTGATCGAAGGGAGTATGAACGCATCCTGCAGGATGTTGCGGCAGGTTTGAAAAGCTTGTCAGCGCTGACCCAATTCACTGATGTCCATTTCTGAGAGTCTCAGCAGAACCTTGCTTAAGGTCTGTGTTACACCATCAACTGCTGTTTTCAAAAGCTATTGAAAATGTAACACATGAGTTTAAAAAAAATATACAATAAAGTTGAGGGTAAATTGCTGCAGTTAACTGAATGAATACAAAAAATAATGTATGAATGATTTTACAAATGATTCTGAAATGCTCTTATTTTAAAGAACAAGGGATTGTATTACCATAAATGAATACAGAAACTATATTAATTTTGTACATTTTTTATGCCGAGTTAACCTCGCTTATGAAGTGCATCAGAAGCACTCTGACTTTTTGAATTGGATACTAATAGAAGATCAATATTAGAACACAAGCAGATCTTTGAGTCAGCAGAACTTCGTAATATTATGGTCACACGCACATACAGTAATGAGATCGCTCCATAATCGCCCACCATCGACTGTCAGCTTGATGATTATATGATTCACAGCTCCAGAGAGAGAAAATTACAAACAAATAAATGAATATAAACAACGGCTCATTGACAAGGAACTCCACTTAGAGTAGATGAAAAAATAAAAAATAAAATAAAAAAATCCTACCTCCTTCTTCATGGCTTTTAACCCGCCAGGTTGAGTCTGATCCGTTTTAAATGTTCTGGCACAGCACTGGGAACCCGGGACTGAGGGAATTCACCCACATGATAATTTCATTTAATTGGCCTGTGCAATAATTTCTGCACATTATGGTGACTGAAATGTGCCGATACTAATTATCAAAGAGAGAGAGAGGATGGGGGGGTTGGGGGTTGGGTCCCAGACATGAGACATGGTCTCAGATAATTATGATACAGATGATTGAAGGAAATAAAGTTCATAAATCATTCACTTTGTTATTGAACCTCATATCCAAAATTGTGCCAATAACACACACAGCACCTCTGAAACGATATCAATGAAGTTCTACAGCAGAGATTATTTATCATTATTACCTGATTTATTGACCTAAGAACCTGCATGCATTTTGTTTTAAATGAAATTAAATTAAAATTCACAGTTGTTCTGCAGGCAAAGTACAGGGCAAAAAAGTCCCGTTCAGTCATTTGTTACCATAGAAAGCTACAGCAAAACAAAGTTCAACTGCTTTAAAAACCTTAAGTTCCAAGAAACTGGTTTAAGAATCCAAACAAATGCAAAACACATTATTATACAAATGTAGAGAAAGATTCAAAACTTATTGTGCAGCTCCTCCCCTTCAGCCACCTGGCTCCTGTTTTCTTTGTGGCACTCACTATTCAAGATTCAACCAAGTTATAATCTTCCATTCCTCCCCCCTTAAATATCATCTTCCTTCACACTACAGAAGTAAACTGGCCTCCACATGCCGTTTCAAGATTCTACAGTCAACTACATTCTCAGACCACCCAGTTTTTATCTTTATGCCTAAAGGTAAAGCTTTTTATTGACCTCCTGTAATTGTGCGCCTGCCCAGAGGTCAGGATTATTTCAGATTGAAACAGTAAATAATTGATCTAGCTTTGCTGAGGTCCGAGGGCTGCTAGAGGTAAACCAACTTATTTATGTAGCACATAACACTGATATATGATTTTATTGGACTGGACGTGGCAGGGAAGGAGTGTATACAGATCCTCTATTCTGCCCCCATCCATTCAAATGTTAATGTGGACAATGAGGTTGATAGTTTATTAACACACCAATGGACAGAAGAAGAGATAAGGGCAAAGAGCAGGACGGAGAATTCTAAAATGCATAGGGAAAGCAATGCTCAGAAGTACACGAGGAGGAGGGAAGGTTGTGTTATATTTTATTCCCACTGATGGCGAGTAAGGAAAGAAGAATCATACTCCTCAAGGGTCAGAGTGAGTCAGTGTGCGGACACACAGTGTGCAGTGTGCTGTAGACGAGGATTACAAGGAAACAGGATGCCATGTTTTCACACTTCAGCTCCAAAACTGTCAGCATTAAAGGCCACTTAAAAGACATTTATTTACTATGAGAGGCCCCTGATTAAAATTTCAGGTTTTACATTTACAGTCTTTTTCTGAACTGTCCTGTGAAAGATGTTCTTGCCTATTCTTTCCAACAATGACTTCATTTATTCTTGGCCTTTTTGCCCTCGATCAAATTTTTAGTTAAATTTTTTCATTTTATATTCTTAGGGGTTTGAGCGCATAACGCTGGAACCCTATTGTGATTGTTAGGATTTTTATTATTCTTCTGCCCTAAAGTTAATCGTGCAGCCCAAACCATAAGGCCTAGAGACTTGAAACTCGGTGAAAAGACAGACCTAAAACCTAAAATCAAACCAACACCGCAAAAAACTTTTTAAAAAACTAACATTTCTGACATTTTTTAGGCAGGTTCACATATAGTTTTTCGTAAACTCAAAAACTTTACATTGTTGCAATCCTCGGGACAAATCAAACAAAACTGGATTGCGACGGATTTTCTCTAGGACGCACCGCAAAATTGATAAAAAAAAAGTAGACATTTTGATTTGGGGTGCAAAACAGTCTGGCAATTAGCATCTATGCTTATGTTAGCCAAATATTATTCGGACTATAACTCTGGAACGAAATTAGGTATCTTAACCAAACATGTGTATAAGCTCAAACTTTTAATCAAATAAAAAAAATTTCGATCGCAGCGAAACTCTATAGGCATGTTCGACTCATGGCCCTAAAGGTCTGTAAGAACTTTGAAAGAAATCGGCCACTAGTTGGCGCTAACAAATAATTGAATCTCTTACATCATATGTACATCTATACTTCGATGTTTATGATGAGAAAATTTACACGTGGATATTTTGTCAGTGTTAAGGCTTGTTCACACCGGGACGAATAGCGCGCGCGAATATCGCCGACGTTTAACACGCCATGAACACACCGACGCACAAAATGCCAGGCGTAAAAGCGTCATTTTTAAAAAAATGCCTTGGACTCATTTTTTTTTTTGACGAGCCACGTTAAAAACTGGCCGACCAGTGAGATTAGTGCTTTTGTTCACGTGACCGGAGCTGCTGAAGTTACAGTAAAACACGATTTGGTGGCGCTCAAGATCACTGCAAGAAAGAGGAAAGTAAACCAAGATGACAACGCAACATCGACTACAAAAATCTTGATAAGAGGGAGTTGCTATGGAGAGGAATTGCAGATCAAATAGGATTCGATGGTGAGTTTCATTTCACTTAATTTTCTGTTAACAGAAAGCGTGAAAATTGTCTTATTTTGTGCGACAAGCAAGTGTCAGAAGCACAGTTCCACCTTGTGTACAGAGGTATTTCTGTTGTTTATTGAGCGCCATGCGAGTGAATTCGCCAGTGAAAATCGCATGGGTATCCTGCCGAAAAACGCTAACGAAATGCGCGTGCGATATTTGTCCCGGTGTGTACAGGCCTTTATGCTCTAGTTATGTCCTCTTTTGGAAGCACAAAGAAAGAAGAATAGCTCCGCCTTCTTTCTTTGCGTAAACATTTGAAAATAATGTTTGAAAATAAACCCGCTCTGTGACGTAGAAAGGTCATTACATTTGTCAAGAATATCACTTTTGGTTTTGAAACTTTAATCTTTGCAACTTTAGGGATAACTTCTCTTGAAACACTCCAAAGAGAATCATACGAGCCCTTTAATCTTCGAAACACTAGATACTTTCGTTAAAACTTCATCCGTTACATCAAAACACCAGAACTTTGGTGCTTTAAAACGTTAATGAAACTTTACTTAGATTCTCTGCAAGGTGTGTTTGAGCTAAGGTTTATCATATTCCAAATGCTTTACATACAGTCACAAAAATGTAACAAATGTTACTGGGGCAGTATTTTTAATTTCCTTTTTAGAAGGCATAGGTACTAATATCTTTTAAGGAACAAATATGAATCTTTAAGGTGTGTAGATATCTAAGTATTTGGCGATATTGATGCCAGCCCAATACCAATGGATAATGGTCGGTTGCATTTGGTGCAACCGACCCCTGGATTTTTTTGGGATTTTCTTCCATTCTTTTCTAAGTTCTGTCTGGTTAGACCCAGCCAGTGAGTAAAATATATATATTTTTTGGGTTTCTTCAGAAATCTTTGATTGGGTTCAAATCCGGTCTCTGGCTGGGTCACTCAAGGACGTCCGCCTTTTTGAGTAAATCAAGTTCCTGCAAGCCTGAATGTCGCTTAAATACACTGGCGACCCTATAAGCATGTCAATCACACTAGCACAGATTAAAAATGTTTTGTGGCTTTAAATGTTAATCCTTTTGCAACCTCTTCAAACAAATTACTCGAGCTGTCCGGAGTCAATCTGAGTTAAGGGGAAGATCTGTTCAGCTGTTCTGAGCCTTGTCACGCATTTATACGTTGACTCTAAACTGCATTCTTTTTTAGGACAGGCTTTCTCTAGGGCTGTCGTGTTGTTTGTCATGCTTCCGGAAATATTACATGATTGTGCTGCTGGTCTTCTGGGAGCTCTAATCTAGATTTTCCTAGAGATCCATTTTGGCGTTGATGATCTTCCAATGAGATTGATGACAGTGTCAGACAAAACTGCTTTCAAATATTTGTATTGAGGCAGTTTGCACAGAATTAACTTCTGCTACATAACATGTTTGACTGTTATGCTTGTCTCACATTTTTAAAGGACTACTCCACCTCAAAAGGAATTTTTTTGTCGTTTATTGCTTACCCCCAGGGTAATAGATAGATAGATCTCCATAGCAGGTAAAAACTATTAATACTATAAATACTATGGAAGTCAGTGGTAGGGATGCACCAATCCGACTTTTTCAGTCCCGATACCGATGCCTGGGCTTTGTATATCTGTCGATAGCCGGTACCGATCCGATACCATTGTTGAATTAATATTATTAACTGCATACCTTCCACCTTATACCTTCCTTCCACCATGTAGAAGAAACTAAAGGCACCAAACTTTCCTTACTAAGACAAAACAGATGTAATGTATTGAATACTTATTTATTTGTTATTTAAAGAACAATTGTGCATTCAAATCGAAAATAGAATGTAATCAAACTTCTTAAAATAAATTTAAATAAATAAAATGTAGTAGTAGAAACAAAAGTGTATTGGTCAAACATACACTAGTGATCAAACAAGTTACCAAACATTATAAACATATTACGTGCGAAGTCCTGCATGAATTCAAAATAAAACAGCAGCTGAACCCGGGAATAAACTAATAAAAAGTTGGTCAAACAACAACTGCGATGCTGCAACCTATATTTACAGTAACTGACTGCGACGGAGGAAGAAGAAAAAAAAAAAAAAAGAGGAAAAAAAAACTAACTCAATATCGGGGCCGATATCCGATCCTAATATCGGATCGGTGCACCCCTAGTCAGTGGTGACCCAAAAAAAGCCTGCTTACAAGCTTTCTTCAAAATATCTTTCTTTTTTGTTTGGCAGTATTTCATACAGCTTTGGTACTACTTGAGGGTGAGTAAATGGTGACAGAATTTAAATTTTTGGGTGAACTATTCCTTTAAGAAGTTTTTTGTTTGTCGATGTCTATGGTCTTGTGGGCAGTGTGCCAACATACAGCACTATTGTGCTCCGGGCGTTAGTGATGGGTATTTTTCCAACCCCGCTTTTATGAAATTATTTGGCCCGCCCCAGCCCACCCCGCACCACTGTATCTATTTTTACAACCCGCCCCGCACCCGCGACCATTAAATAGACATACTATAGGCATAGTAATTCAAACAAAAACAGCCTTTATTTAAGCCTGAAAGTGCTTGGAAACTTTTCAAAGAACTTAATAAAATATGAAAATGGATATTCCCAAATATTTAATATAGGCTATAGGGAATTGCACGCAACATACATGGATTTTTAATTTAATTTTTGTTTTTAATGACCCGCCCCCAAATAAAGTGACAATTTCTTTACCCGCCCCTCAGATTGCCCACGGGGTCCACGGGTTACGAGACGACCCGCGCATCACTACCGGACATCCCGTGTTTGAATCCAGATTCAAGGACCTTTCCCAATCCCGCCCCTTCTCTCTCTCACACATTTGCTTCCTGTAATGTCTGATCTATCACAATAAAGGCCATATATATATATATATATATATAATATAAATAATATCACTTTATAACTCGCAACTGGGAAATTATATCATTCAGTTTTCAGAAAAGTAAGATAAAAAGCAATTGTGAGGAAGGAAGGCAGAATTTTGAGAAATAAAAAAACAATTGCTTTTTATTTTTTATTCAGTGGCAGAAACTGTAAAAGTTAAAAGAGCATGCCATCAGTTCACTGATATTCTGGTATCTCTCATTAAATCATTAGTTAAAGTAATAGCGTACTTCCCCCTAAGCACTCTACCTGATGTTTTGTGATTGTCCGTCGCACAAACAGAGTCTTTCTGCTTTCTTAACTGCGGGCTACCAAGCAACTGTTTCAGTTTGTTTGTAACCAGGGCAACAAGAGAAGCATAGCAGCAACAGTTGAGTCAGTCTGAAGCAGTTTGTGCTTTTGGTAACCACGAGTATTTTGCTCGCCAACATGTGCAAGCGTGCGTGTTGTGTCCCAGACGGCAATTGGTTGTGATATTCCTTGCCGACGTTCTAAGCAAGTCCTCGCTCACAGCTGCAAGGGATAACCAGAGGTCTAGAGAGGTCATAACTCTGCACTCTTAAAGAAATTTCACACCTCTTCCTGTCCTGTTCAAACATTTTACAGAATGTTTATTTGAATAGATTTGGTTTCATATTGAATCAGCCTAATACAGGATGGACAGATGTGTGTTAGTGTTGATATAGTCACTAGGGACTAGTTGTTTGTCCAAATTCGACAGAAATTTACGCTGCAATATTGTCTTGCGTATGTAATCATTTTTGGGGAAGTTGGCAGAGATATACGGTTGGTGTAGTCTTGTGTGCGGTGCAGGCCTTTAACCACACGTGTTCATGTCACCAGTTTCAGGCCAGTGATATGAATGTGCTCAGTGAAGCATGGATGTTATCTTTGAAGAGCACGCAAGACAGGGTTTGGACTTTACCCTCATCACATTTATTTATTTTTTAACATCTGTTCACACAAAGTTTAAATATTTCTAACTTGTACCTATGAAAGTACTCCTATTGAGAGCTGAAGATATATTTTTTAAAACATTGTATCAGCCATAATACTGTATAAAAATCAAGTTCTAAAGAAATGTGAAAAAATAGTTTAAAATGCTACAAGTAAGTTTATGCAACACCAAATTATAGTGTACAGTATAAACAAAATGTTTAATTCTCCATTTTAATAATTTTTTGTTACGGCCAATAACACTTAAAATGGAAAACATTCTATTCTAAGAAACACCATATTATAATGTACAGCATAAAAAAAAACTTAATTCTCCATTTTAATAGTTAAAGCCTCACATCAGAACAGAATGTCTTAAATTTGTTCAAATATACAGTGTATAAAACATGCATACAGTGGGTACGGAAAGTATTCAGGACTCTGTTATATTGCAGCCATTTGCTAAAATCATTGAAGTGAATTTTTTCCCTTATTTACAGAAAAACACAGAATTGTTGACATTTTTGCAGATTTATTAAAAAAGAACAACTGAAATATCACATGGTCTTAAGTATTCAGACCCTTTGCTGTGACACTCAGGTGCTGTCCATTTCTTCTGATCATCCTTGAGATGCTTCTACACCTTCATTTGAGTCCAGCGGTGTTTGATTGAACTGATTGGACTTGATTAGGAAAGCCACACACCTGTCTATATAAGACCTTACAGCTCCCAATGCATGTCAGAGAAAA
>JAUMHQ010000078.1:7943584-7956298 GCA_032361165.1 Enteromius paludinosus | reverse complement strand
CCAAGATGCCCAAGATGAATGTAGAGTTGCTAGTATCATTAGTTTCTGAACACAAAGAGCTTTTTGATAAACGCGACTACAAAAATCTTATAAGAGGGAGTTGATATAGAGAGGAATTGCAGATCAAATAGGATTCGATGGTGAGTTTAATTTCACTTAATTTTCTGTTAACAAAGCGTGAAAATTGTTTTGAAAAAAGCGTAAATACCGGCTCTCTTCTTCTTCTGTGCGACAAGCAAGTGTCAGAAGCACAGCACCACCTTGTGTACAGAGGTATTTCTGTTGTTTATTAAGTGCCATGCGAGTGAATTCGCATGGGTATCCTGGCGAAAAACGTCTTGAAAAACGCTAACAAAATGCGATATTCGTCCCGGTGTGTACAGGCCTTTAGGCAGCAACGAGTCATTATTTAATTATTTATAATTTATTCATTATCATTATTTATTTATAATTTACTTTGTCTTATCAAACTGGCAAACTTGTTCTTAAGTTGTTTATAAGTACACAATGACAAAATACACATGTTAAAGATAAATGATTTAAAAACAATTATTCCTTAAGAAGTTTTGCTTAAGTAAACATTTTAAGTTAGGTTTTAGTAATTTATTTAAAAGATTTTTAGTGTGTAAAATCAAAATGGTTTGAGGAAACTGCTGTACTTCCTCTTTTAAAAAGCCTATAGGTCTGCAGACAGGTTCTGAAACAGTGTTTATTAAGCTATAACAAGTCCATATCCAGCTCGTAACAAAATCTTTTGATCCCTAATTTCTCATCTTTTTCTGCCTATACTCTGCTATGCCTACCAAATAAAAACAGAAACGCAATCAAATATGTGTATGCACATGGGCTTTTAATGATCTTAATGTTGTTCAATTTGAGTATACTTTCTGAAAAGGACAAAAACTGGATAATCAATAAAGCCGGAAAAATAGCCTGGGATTATCAATTAACAGAAGACAGGAGATTTCATGATGGTTTTGTGTACATACGTGATCTATCAAATCCAAAATATAAATTCAGGTCACCATCCCGCACCTCCTTCTCCATTAGGATCCTTCTCGTCATCTCAGAGTAGCTCTACATTGTTCTTGGCAATAAAGACATTTGACGTGTAAGCCTCCTCGCCGCCCACCCTCCCGATCTCCCTCGCTCACTCTGTTTCCGCGGTTACCAGTCGCTCTGCTTGGTTATGCAATGCACGCCGCTTTCAGGCTCCGAGACGGGACCTATAACCACACGACTGCCATCGGCTACGGACAGAGAACGGCAGGGTGGGGAGCTCGCAGCCGCAAGTCGCCGATCTGCCGACAATCCGGAGGAGTTTGCGCGCATCTGTAGCACTTCTACACCCACGGAAAAAGAGGAGAGCAGAACAAGAAAGGACAGAAATCGTGGAGGAGGCAAAGGAGGGAAGGTGGGGGCCGATATTTGTTACAAAAGCTAAAATACCCTGCTTTCAGATTCTAAAAGGGTCAGATAGACAAGAGTGACAGAGCAGAGAATGAGAGTGTGTGACAGCGAGAGGGAGGGGAGACAGAGTCGAAGAGTGATTTTTTATTTATTTATTTATTTTTTTAAGTAAAAGGAGAGAGAGAACAAGAAAGGAGGAGGGGGAAAGCGTATTTCTCCAAGCATCACTTGAATGAAAGGTGTAAGGCAAAGAATATAAAAATAACGTGGAGAAGCATAAAAGAATATCTGAATGAGTGTAGAACAAAAGGAAGGGCTGGTGATACATAAGGAGGCTGGAATACTGACACAGAAAGAGCAAGAGAAAGCCAGAGGGAGAGAGAGAGAGCGTGAGCGAAGGGGAGGGACGTTAGGGACTGAGATTGTTGTCTGCGTAACGCACACGGCTCAAGGAGATGCTGTTGTAGACCTACTCTTTCTCTACCGCTCAATTTCTCTTTTCTCCTTTACGGTATCAGGGACATTGGATGTTTGGCCAGCTGGCCCTCATGTTGCCGCCAGCCCAGATATGCCTCTCCTGTGATGAGCCCACAGCATGCTGGATCTTCCCCCAGATCTCCCACGCCGTAGGGTAAGACTCCCTGTTTTTCATCTAGCTTCTGTGTACTAGTCAGTCTGTGTACCTGCTTTCTTGTCCACATTTGCCGAGCTGTACGTTTGGCCCCAGGCAGCTTTACCGAGGTTCATGTTCTGGTACCTATCTGTGGGAACCTGGACATATACGCTTCTATGTCTGTTCCAACAAATATGACACCATAAACTATGACGGGATGAGAAAAGAGAAATTGTTTAGTGTGCGCAGCAGAAGCGAATAGGAAGTGAGAAGGTTTAAACGTACAGTAAATCATCTCAGCTGCCGAGAGTCGCCCTGTTGTAGCAGCTCCGCAGGGAAATATCATTTTCTGAGGGGGAAATCCATCACAGAGGTGGGGGGAGACATCCTCTTTTGTGTTCATTACGCCACACTTGCAGCTGGGCAATCAGCAGAGAGGGAAATCTCACCCTCCGTGGCCGCTCGGATGAGCGCTTCTGGCAGCCGCCAAAAAAAAAAAAAGAGGCTTCCATGTCTTGTCGATAGTTTGTCTTATTCTGCTCTCCTGTTTCTCTACAGATAAGCACCCTGGAGACAGAGGTGGGGGGGTCAGAATGGGGACGACCACCGTCAGCATAGAGGAGGTTCGAGCGCAAGAGGGTAAAGAGGAGCGAGAGGAGTCCATCTTGGCCCTGCTGGGCATCATTGGCACCTTCTTGAACCTCTTCGTCATCGTGTTTGTTTACATCTACACTACTCTGTGAGAAGAAGGACCCACGCAGGTTGAGAACAGGTGAAGGTGAGGGGCAGTGTCCAACGGAGATATGAAAGAAGAGTTGAAATCTCACAGAGAAGAACGTGGAAGATGACACTGGACAGCTTAGGACTGGGGGAAGTGATGCTTGCTCTTGACCTCTGACCCCTTATGGAGATAATATATATATATATATCTTGAAGCGATGGACAGCTATTTAACTCAGATTTTTGAACACACAGAGTGATTCTTGGATTTGTACCCTTGCAGGACGCCGTCATGGGTCAAGGGACCTTGAGTTTCCCTGGTGGGGGGAATTACACCGAACACTGCCTGGCTTCAATTACAAGGACACGCGTACGCAAAAAAAGCCTACTGGTCAAACACAAGAAAATCACAAGGAGGCCAAACAACTCCTTCCGAACTTATCCACCAAGAGAAAGAGTTCTGCAATAAAATGGAAAAATTGGAATTCTGAAATATTTTTCTATTGAGAACAAATGAGAGAATGAGACACTCCGGGACCCATCTGCAGGTTCGAAAAGCTGGACCTTGTGGGAAACAGGCAGTTCTGAGACATTTGGACACTTTTTCACTACACTTCCTCCTCCTTTCTGACTGGTGGTGGGAAGATGAACAGACAAATATGAGTGTGCGCGTGTTTTCTGTCAGATTTGAGTGCGGTGTCAGACACGTTATTTCTGTGCAAAGGAAAATGCTTTTGTATCGATACATGATTACATTCTAGTTGTACTGTGCCATAGGGAATCTAATCAATAAAATGATATTCTATGGGTCGCGATGTAGTGAATGACGTGCATGTGTAAAAAAAAAAATGCATTAGCTGTTTCAAGAAGACCAGAGTTGACCAAACACGTATATGTGCTGCCCAGCACGTCTTTGGGTGTGAGTCATGCATTGGGGTTTTTGAGTGTTAGTAGAGCTTAGCGTACCATAAAGACAGGCGGGTAAAATAACAAACAGTTGTAAAAAGGGAAAAAGCAAGGAGGAGGGCAGAGATGGTTACTAAGCTTCACTATTTTCATCCGTCTTTCCCAGTACTGATGGAGGCGTTTTTAAGCCATTTGAGTACGCAGAGGTCAGTTTCCTGTCAAATGTGATAGAGAGGGGTAGAAATGGTTGATGGGAGCTTCATGCGTGAAAATGAGGCTTCAGTATATGCCCGAAACAAATATGTGCATGTGACAGTTTTTTATTTTTTTTATTGGCAAGGTAATGGTTGTGTTTCTGTGCGAGTGTGTTTGCCCTCTATCCGAGTTTGTTCCGATACGTCACATGTGAAATGTGCTCCGAAAAATCTGCCTGCGGAAATGTTAGCAGGGCTTTACGCTTAGTCTCAGGGTCCTCAATAAATTCCAAAGCCACAGGGCACTGCTGTAATAAAGGCCTGTGCTGTAAATCAGCATGTACCTGCAGGGCTTATCATCAAATACAAATCCCCACAATGACGGCTCTGTGTAAACCAGACCAGAGGAAAACCTCTCTACCTGCACTCAGATCAGTGTGAACACTTCACACCACCTCTCAACTTAGTTTAAGCACTCTAAACCAGTACTTAGATCATGACTGCATACGCTTTCAAAGTTTAATAATCAGCCTTTTTGTCATGAAAAGATTCGCTGAAATGGTACCATTCTGTTTTTCAAATATCAGGACCACAATTGCCTTTTGCACCAAAAGATTGAGGTCACACACATTCACCTCTTTAAATATTCAGTTATGCATTGGACAAGGGGATAAAGACTGTAGCAAGACTACAAAAAACTGCTGTTAATTAATTATTAACGTAGGCTAAGTGTAAACATACTTAGAGAAGGGCAAACTGTCTATAACAAGCCTAAAATCTGTGCAAACCCTCTCTCAAGATTAAATTAAACCCTCTACACCTGCAACAAGCACCCAGTACAGCCAGCTTTGCCAATCCGAAGAGCTTAACCAAGCCTCAGTAATATAAATAACACACTTCCAGCATTTTGATGGACATGGCCTCCTGACACACACGTATGAATAAGGAACTTATGATTCAGTTCAGATACAGCTTGCAGGCGTAATGCAGGGGGATGTGTGCGTTTCCTGGGGTCAACAGTCCTGTGTAAGCCGCCTCACGTGAGATTTACACGTGACACAGTGGTCAAAGACATATGAATCACAATTGCTTCATTTGCATATCTGTTATTCACAGACCAATGTATCAACACAGACAAAACAAATAATTGGAAAGCATTGCCTACCAGCTTCATTAGCTTACACAAAGGTTACAATTCAAACAATTTCTAATAAGCAGAAATTCATTCACCAAACATCTTGAATTTTTGGGGTGTGCGTCTCTAAGCATTCTGGGACTGCCTATTCTGCAAATTTAGCTAAAATGAGGTGGTCTTAACTTCAAACGCACAGCAATGATGCTTTAAAATGTCTCCATAGGTGGGCACTAGATAAAGAAAGAGATGGAGAGAACAGTGAGCCATATTGAGGGGGTGGGAGAAAAGATGACAGAGACAACAGTGATGATTTCTATTTACACTCAGGGAAAAGACTCTAGCACCTCAAAAACCTGCCCTACTTAATGACTGCACCACGTCAGCACTGTTTCAAACACACAAGAACATTACAAGAGCCTTACAGCATATGTCAGGGGTGCCGTGTGTAGGCGAGTGTGATATCCCTGTAATGAAAACAGCTTTCAAGGGACTATAAAGTCAAAGGAAATAAACACAACATACAGAGCAACTGCATGTCCTACAGACCCACAATAACACAAACGCTTGATCTTTTGTGCATAAAAATAATGCTAAACAATTTTGATTTTCTGGTATCATTTATCAGTTTGCCAGCATTTTAAATGAACGGATACATAATATGAATGCACTGTAACAACAGTAGCATTATAGCTGATGTTTTTATTTTATGGGGAGCAACAATGCAATTCTCCCCTCAAAGTTTCATATTAATCATTATTCTATGTCCAAAAATGTATGGAAAAAAATGACTGTAACATTCAATAACAGTATTGGCATCAGATTACCAGAAGGTTAGGTAAAAATATGCAGAAGAGCTGACGGGAGTCAAAACAAGCAGCAGGTTTGACGACCCCTCTGGGGGGAGAGAAAGAAAGGAGCATAATAATCTTTGAGAGACGGTATTAAATGAATGTGCTGGATGGGGAGCGAGAGACAATAAGAGTTTGGACAGACTGCGGTAACCCGTGTGAGCCACAACAGACCTCACTTCCTAAATGAAAACAAGTGCTTGTGGCTGTCTATATACACAAAGTGCTCCACACTATAATCTGCTCGGTTATTTGCCCCTTTCTCGCTGTTTATAAATGCTTTTTGGAAGCAGTAGTCCCTCTCTTCTACCTCCTGTAAATCAGGTGGATGGGGCGTTATTACAGCAGGGGTGATCGGAGACGCTAATTTCCTGTTTCACTGCCACAGAGACAGCTAAGGATATCAGGGTACAAAACACACACTCTTCAACACGGTGTGTGTGTGTGTGTATTTTATTGGCTCAGTTGTTCAAGAGATTGACCAACTGCTGCTCCCCCTGCTGGTTGATTGTGTTTAGAGAACATTTGTGTGTGTTGTTTTCGCTGATTTGAGTCGCACACACCGTGCCAATGTAGGGTTGAAACCTCCAGCTGATATCTGGAGCTAATTACTACACTCATCGTTTTATCGGCGCTTATTTAATTAAGCCGGAGAGAAATAAACACTTGCAGCATGCACACACACACACTGAATGCACAACACAAACACACACCACTTCCTGGTTTGTTATCTATTCATATGAAGGAAATAGGAAGTTTTAATAGTTTACATTAATTGAGATACTACAGGAAAAATTTTTCTTAAATAATAATAATAAAAAAATACTTAAATATTGTCGGTGTTTTCCATTAGAATGAATGCTTTTTGTTATTCTTCAATTGCAAAATATTTCTTTCAAAACACATAATTGGAAGAACACAGGAATGAGCAATATAAAAAAGAATAAAAACGTGGTTGACAAAGAGAGATAGAGAGTCTCCATACACAACGAGGAACAAAGTGGAACTTTTTTCCCCCTCTGGCAAACATGCAAATGATACACCGCATCATCTCCTTAACCACCTTAAATGTTGTGTGCATTTTGCAAAGAGTAAAGGGCAGAGCATGTGTCCTACCTGAATCATTGCGCAAGTATGAAGACATGGCTGGGATGAGACAGGACTGACTGAGTAGCTCCTGCAGGACAGATGGCAGAAGTGAGCTGCTATGACCTCTGACCTCTCCTGAGAGGGTTTCACCAGATCCCACGCAGCCTGATGGGTTGATATAGCTCGCCAAGACCTAACAGAGACACAGAATGTGCCATCACACATCCAAACAGGTGTGAACATGAAACCCATTTGCATTATTTCAATGAAAGCATACCTGTAAGAGGCAGGTCACGTGCTCCTCTTCAAGACGCTGTTTGGTCAAAGCCTGCTCAACATCCCAGCCTGATGCAGTGGAGCCTGTCCCAAACCCTGTTCCCTTTGCCCAGTACAGCTGCTGTTCCTCTGTAGTTCCACCGACTTGCCCACTAGAGACCTGAGGCTGCAGCACAAACACAAACTCAACTACAGGAGTCGATCTTTAACTCTTTATGTGTCACAATCACAATTTAGTTGTACATGAAAACTGAAAGTCTCTGAGAACAAGAATTAAACTGGAAGTTCATGCAATTTTAATATATTTGAAAATGTCATTTATTTCTGAGATGGCAAAGCAGAATTTCATTCCAAACTTCAGTATCACAATCTTCGATACAGCATTCTAATATGTCGATTTCATTGATTAAGGGCCTATTGTGTTGAAAACAGCTGTGCTGCTTAATATTTTTGTGGACACTATTAAACATATTCTTTAAGATTTGTTTACTTTAAAAATCAAAGGAACAGTATTTATTTGAAATAGAAATTGGTGTAACTTTACAAATGTCTTTATTGTCAGATCCTAGGGGAATAAATGTAGTAATTTCTATTTTTAAGAATCCCTTTAAGCTACTTCCAAATGAGAGAGACTGAACCGAGAGGAAGATGGATTACCTAGACTTTCTCTTCCACACACTGTGTCACTCTGGTTTTTGACACTGATTGTTTCAGACGTGACGCTCTGCTGAAATTTACTGCTTGCTTTAAAGACTGACAGCATGTCACAACATTATGAGGGGAAACAATGAGGTCAGAAGCTGTGCATCAGCTGGATTATAGGCTAGTAGCATGGTAAAAAGAAGAGTGCTGTACTTCCCCTACTTCTTTATTTTGGATCCTGTGTTATAATTGGAGGAGGCAATGTCGAAGAAAATAAAGGAATGGTTGCACGCTGGATTCAAACCACAAGCCTTCATTTCCGACTGTGCAAAGATCTTTAGTGAACAAACCGAAGTAGGGACAAACAGGAGAGTGAAAGAGAGAGCAGAATAAATATGCGCTGACCAGCGTACTCTTGTTCGGCGGGTTTAATATTTGCTCTGCCAATACTTCTGCCGCCCCAAGGACGCCCATTATGATTCTGACAGGCCACTGGCCTCCATTCAAATCCTCAGCCCTGAACCCACCCCTTACCAAACTATAAATCCCCACACAGACACGCCACCCTCCACAGAGTATCATTTATATGCGTTTTTTTTTTTTCTTAAACACTGGAATTTAAAAAATTGATTTTGATAAAACCTGTAAGGGCTGAATATTGATTTTTATGAAAGTTATTTGCTTCGGTATTGGGGGTCTGATGATGATGGTCGCTTTTTTCATTATATTCTCATTATGATTGTGCTGCAGTTGTCCGTTTGTGAAGACACTTTAATTTCAGCTGTGTGAAACTCCCCATAATCATGTAATGACTAAAAGAGCCATTCAACTCTTCTATATACCATCTGTTTTAATAGGACTACACTACACCTGAACGAGCTGTTCTCTTTCTTTCTCTCTCTCTCACACACACACACACACCTCTCCTCATTAAGTCAAGGGCTCTGAATAAAGAGCCCTTCAGCAGTCTGTAAAGAGCGGCTACCAGAGTCATTAATAAAATGACATGTCTCAGTCTGAGAAACATCTCCATTAAGGTCTTTATAGAAGTGTCTTTTCCTTGCTCTGCAAACACTCACAAATTATCTGAACATAGCAGTTACGTACCATTCTTTATCACTGTATCTTTCCCTGAAGTCTACTTACAATTTTAGTCTGGATCATTGAAACAGATCAGTCGGATTGAGAATTAATTATTCAGACTGGTTCTGTGAACTGAATCAAATATTTAACTCAAAAGAATGACTCATTCACAAATCAGGCATTACTATTTCTTTCATGAATATTAAAGAGGAAGATTACGTACAAGTAACTACTTATTGTGGCTTGTTACTAACACAAGGTACATATAGAACTGACAATTCTAATTCTAATAGGTTTATAAAATTGTGCTTGACCCACTGATTTCACTATTTTAACAATGTCTTTACTTCCTTTCTGGTCCTTAAATGCAGTAGTTACATTGCTCTCTATGAAAGATTAGAAAGCTTTCAGATTTCATCAAAAATATCTTAATTTGTGTTCCAAAATCAAAGGTCTTACAGGTTTGAAATGACATCAGGGTGAATAATTAATGACAGCATTTTAATTTTTGGGTGAATTAACCCTTTTAATTGCCTTTCTGATTCATTTAACTCTATGTACCAGTGTAGTCAGTCAATCTTTGAGGCTGGAATACACTACACGACCATTAAAATCTGAACAGATTTTTAAAACACCAGGCATCATACACTTACAGACTCTGTAAATAGTGACAAAGGAAAACTGAACATCATACACTAAACGACCGAGGATCATACACTACCAGACTTTAAAAGGTGTTTAGATCACAACAAACTGACGCAGAAACGTGCACCTTGCTGCTAGGAGACTAAAGGGTTTTAAAATAGTCTGAAAATATCTAACATGTTTGATATCCTCCGACTGGATAGAATCAATGTCTGAAGCTAAAACAAATCGAAAGTCTATGACCGTAATACACTACCCGATTTTCTGTAGAATCTGTCAGTTTCAATCTGCAGACTGGATCTGACTTTACTCAACTAGCGTTAACTTGTTCAGACTGTTGAATCGGGTCAAAAGTCACAGTGTATTCCAGGCTTTGGTTGATGTTCTCATGTTTGTCTCAAGAAAGATGATTGTTGTGGATCAAAGGGAACCTGTGTGGGTTAACACTGACCTCACTGGAGTTGGCACTGCCGCTGGGCACTCTGGGAGCGTGATGGCTGAGGGCAGATAGGCAGGCCAGGATGAGGTGGATTGCACCGATCTCAAGAGCCATACGCCTTAACAGCAACCCGTCATCCGTGGTAAGGGGAGTTGAGCTGAACAACGACCGGAGAACGTGGAAGGGCAATGTGGGCAGGACGTTAGCAGAGGGAGACTGCAGGATGTGACCTTGAAGACAGACAGACAGAGAGAATGTAAAGAAGTCTCTAAATGAGAAAAACCTGCCTTAAACAATCAAAATATAATTTTCTCTAGCATTCAATACCAAACTAAGCCTGTTTACCAATCCATCAAGTAATCAGATGACCAATCAACAGTCCAGACTGTCAGAAATACACAGTGGGCAGCCAATCCAGGCTCAATTTAACCAATCAATAAAGCAACCACGCAGTAACCTAATCAATGCTTCCCGTAGAGCAAACGCAGAACTGTGTGTGTCTATGCCTGTAGGCTATTTATGTATAACAGCCATTAGAGAGGTTTGATTCTCAGCTGAAGGTTTGTTTGAACTAGTAGAGATGGATATGATAGGGTTTATGATGGATAACAGAGTAATAGATCGGTATTTGAGATGCTTCACTTATAATTTATATAATATTTATATAATTTAGGCAACTTGAGAAACAAGTGTGGGTCAGAGCTAAAAAATGCTTAAGTAAAGCTGCATATACTGCTGTTCAAAAATGAAATGAATACTATTATTCAGCAAGGGCGCATTAAACTGTTATTTAAAATGTAGAAACCAAAAGTTTTCTACTTAAAATAAACTGAGCTATTCATCAAAAGCAATCATGGTTTCCACAAAAATTTTAAGCATCGTAACTTTTTTTTTAAATGAGTAAATAAATGTTCTGAAAATTGTTCAATCGACTAACTAATTAGTGCAAAACCAAGTCAATGTGAGACCTGTGTGTACAAAGTAAAAAAAAAGAAAGAAAAAAAATCAAAGGCGCACTTTACACAGACCCTTGTGTACGCATAAAAACTGACATTTTGTCCTTTAGTTATAACCTGTTTAATATGAGAGAGAAGTCTCTAGAGACAGTGACTTAAGAGGTTGATGGCAGACACAGATATGCAGGGGTTGCTGATGAGGTAATCAAAAAACAGTGTTCCACATCAGTCTGCTCTGTTTTCAATCAATAAACTCTCTCTCTCTCAAACAACTCAGTCAATAAGAAATATGCGCATATTTCCAAAAACCTGGATTCACTTTATATAAACAAAACTGAATGCTAAATTGTAGACACATTCAGAAGTAGTGCTTTCTTGTACTTTAGTGGTACTTACTTCCTTCTCCATCATCTGTGACGCCCAGAACCAGTCTGAGCAAACACTGAGCATGTTTCCTCTCCTTCAGCAGAACCTCAGCATATCCGGGCAGCCGCAGAAAGAGTCCAAACGCCGCCAGTGAATGGGCAGGTATGGGCGACATGGTCTGAACGGAGGATTTGATGGGCGGAGGCTCAGCCGCAATGGTCTCGGGCGCCTCGTAAACTAGCTCTCCAGACTGCTCGATGGTGACCCACTCAAACTGATCGCTGTCCTTTGGCTTCTCCTGTGTAGTGGATGGCACCACTGGGGCACTGACCTGCACAGAACGATTCGGACAAACGGACTCAGAGGGCACGCAAATGAACAGAAATGCTGAGTAACCCAAGTTCACGGTCATCGGGCGAGCGTGTAAGGCCTTATGAAGCAGAAATGGAGCGAAACTACAAAAAATGACCTATGCGGTAGAATTTGATTTTGTAAAGAGCAAGCTTGCAGAAAGACTGACCTGCTGGATAACGTCGGGGTATAGCATGGGAAGTCTCTCTGCGATGAGCGCCAAGCCGCCCATACCTGCGAACACCTGCAAGGGGGACTGGATAGGACTGGTTTCTAGGAGGGTGTCATCTACTGCAGCATCTAAACCTTCGTCACCCGGGGCCATTGGTTCATCATCCGGACAGCTGCTTAGCATTTCACAGTGATCTACAGGAAAAGAGCAGAAAGGAAATGTATCATTCAATCTGTCGTCAATAAAATCTTAAAATGTCTAGCTGTAAATAAAGTGGTCTCAATTGTTCACATCATAAACCATGATGTCCAACCGAGCAGTACTGCTACAAGAGCTCATATCTGTTCTCATAAATCAGATTATTCCTGTAAATCAAGTTGTTTCTTTACTGAGATTGAGGATCGATGTGAGAGAATGAAGAGAAAGTCAGAGGAAATATTGACTGTTAAATGTTTGTGTACACTCAGGTTGTGAACTTGCTTTAAAGAGTTTACAGCTGACAATGTCTCAAGTTTAGACGATTCAATTTCTTTACAGAGACCCAAGTACAGCGGACAATAAAACAAAGGGGTTTAATGCTTATAAGCTCCTGTTGGCATCCTCAGTAAATATAAAATACTACAAACAAATACTGTACAAACAAAAAGACAGTACATTTTTTAATATTTGTAATTTTTTTTTAACCATTGACTATTGTCTTCAACATTACAGTGTACTGTAATCGAGAGACTTGAAAAAAAGAAAATCTTCACATAACCCATTATAATAAATGTCATATTGCGCACTTCATCAGAAATTGAAGTTATCAGACACATTCTAAATTAAATATAGATGAATCCATAAAGCTATCCCCTTTTTTCTTTGTCCTT
>JAUMHQ010000078.1:7933110-7943484 GCA_032361165.1 Enteromius paludinosus | reverse complement strand
TATGTCCATGTACTGAACTGTTATTATTCAACCATGCCAAGGTAAATTCAGTTTTCCATTCTATGGCACCTTTAACTACTAATAGTTGATTACATAATACATGCAGTATAGGGTTGAAAAGTTAATTGTACAGTTAACTTCCCACGGTTCTTGAATTGTGTGTGAATTATAATGTGTTTGCTGTCAATAGTAATTGTGGTTATTACTGTTATTATAGTTATTGTGGCCAAATCACTGTGCTTCAAGACATTTCATAATGCAAATGTCTTTAAACGGTGTGCTGTATTTTCGAGGCATAGTGATAAGGGCCTTTTGAAAATAAAATGAGTAAATGGATGGAAATGAGAAAGTCAATAGGTTAACGTATAGGTTAATACAGCCCATACACTAGCAATGTGCTGAAATAAAACCGTGACCACAGAACCGTGAGAAAATTTAACCATTACACCCAAAAAAAAAATAAAAAGGAAAGATAAAGAGAACGAGGTCCATACCTTAAAAACCTTGGCGGCGAGTGGATCTTTTTCCAAATCAATATCTAAAGGATCAATATCAACATCCATCAAGTCTTGTAGCAAGTCAAAGTCAATGTCTTTATCTTTTTCCAAAGATGACAGTGGAGGAGCACCTTTGGGCAACGAAAAGACGTTTAATATTGCAAGAGCAGCATACCAAGAGAAGCAACTACACAGACAGCCTTCTTTAGGAAGTCCGGCCATCAAACTCCTCATAGTAAGACAGGGTGCCAAAACAGTGGATCATTGACCCATTCTGAAAACTTGTGCCATAAATTTAAACCAAATTTTTTTTAAATCACCAGCAGGATTTATATGTAATTTATGAGTCTAAATCATCTGCACTGTTCCAACCTCCTGTCCACTGCATTATACCACTATTACATATATATATATATAATTAAATAAAAACACCACAAAAAAATACATGCAGCTCATCTAAGAGAGAGATAAACAAACAAACATCAGAACCAAAAGAAAAGTGAGGGCCCGTGTGAGGTGACGTGCTATTCAGACGGGGTTACCAACGCACTTTGGAACACAGAGGATGTCCCGGGTGTACCTGCGATGATATCAGGTCCCAGAGGCTCATCGATGGTCTCCACCAGTGGGATGGGGGTTGGCTGGGGAAGAGAGTCATCGGAATCCACCACTACAGAGGAAGAGGCAGCCCCGGCCTCATCAGCCCCCGCCCCCTCCATCCCATCCACACACCCTGGAGACAACAGCTCTCCTGTAATCAGCAACATAATATATAACATAATATAACAGTCTGTGGGCGCTGACAACATCAAATCTAAAAAACACACATACCAGCAATGATGTCCTGCAGCATGCAGGTGAGTGAGTACTGGGCCCAGGCTCCACCCCATGAGATGTCCCCGCGGTTGAAGTCCGTTCCCACAAGTAACAGCAGTAACCTCTCCAGCTGCTGTTCTGAAACCACCTCACACAAGTGGATTGTGGGTCGTGTTGCATTTGCTATTCTGGCCAATACCTGAGCAGGTGGATGAGATTTCAAACGTAAGATAGAAATGGTCATTATAAAGGTTTGAAATCAGGAATTTTTAAATGCCGTTTATTACTTTCCATTCATAATAGAATCCCACAAAAATATCAAGCAGGTTTTTAACATTGATAATAAGAAATGATTATTAAGCACAAAATCAGCATATTATAATGATTTCTGAAGCATCATATGCAAATGCATTCTTGGTAAGGACAGGAGACAACTATAATTTGAAAAAAAAAAAATTGTATTAGACACCCAAACTTCTGAGTGGTACTGTATCAAAATTCAGTAGCTTTCAAAACAAGCACTTTTTTCTGAAAAAGTAGGTTGCACCTTGCAGACGAACAGCAGCAGGTCTGCATGACAGGTAAAGTCCATGGAGAGAAGGAAGAGAGCGAGCTTTTGGACGACACCGATGCAGCGCTCGTGAGACAGTGTGAAGGGCAGGAGCTCCACCTCAGGGGTCTCTTTTGCCACTGATGTTTCAGAGTCCAAGGTAGAGCGTGGCCATTCGGCTGTCCTCCTCAAACGGATTAGATCTTTAAAGTGCTGGAGAAAAAAAAAAAAAAGAACCACAGGGTTAATGTTACAATCATATTGAAAGGCAACTTTTTCAATGAATGTTGTTCTACACCCAACCCTAAGGGACAAAAAGTTAAATGTTTGGTTGCTCACCTTGGACGTGGCTTGTTTGAGTTTGGCCTGCTCCACCAGCAGCTTATAGGAGGAGCCTTTGTTGCTCTGAATTTTTTCTTTCTCGATCTGCTCTACTAAAGCCTTCTGTTTGGCTTTCAATAAATTCAGCTGCTGCAGTGAAAGGAGAATTGATCAACAACCACACTGGCCCCCAGTTTCACAAACAAGGCTTAAGCCCAGTCCTAGACTAAAATGTAAGTCTGAGCTGTTTCAACTGAGAAAAACGTGCACTGACTGATCTTAAATTATGTCAGTGGCTTTGTTTTGTCTTAAGATGCACACCAGTAATGCTTTTTTCTAAATCATGTTTATCAAATTACTTGAATGTCCTAATTGGACTGTGGCTTAATGCTGGTTTAGGCTAAGCCCGGTCTATGAAATCATGCCTATAAGCAATAAGGAGAAGATTCCAAGTACAGATATACAAGCAGAGGATATTTGTGCGAGACACATGTACCTGTTTATGATGAACTAGCTGTTTGCGGATCTTGCGTGAATATAGACGATCTAAACTGCTGTTGTTGCCTTTGGCAGATCTGCTTGGGTTCTGAGACTGCAGATTGTTGTTTATGAAACTCCACTGGTTCCCTGGAATGATTGGAAAGTTAATATACTTTACCTTTTACATTTTTTTTCTTTTTAAGAAATTCATTACATTAATCAAAAGTGACAGAAGACGTCAACATTTTAGAACGTTACTATTATTGTTTTTGGTGAACATACTGACTTTAGAAACATTGAATAAACATTAGATCATAAGAAACATTTTAAAAATCTTACAAACTACAAAATCATAATGGACTATATTTGACCAAGCTTAAGAATGTCACCTGTAAAAGATCGTTCCCTATCTTTAGCCCCTAGAGGTTTCTTAGCTGCAGTGGCTTCATCTTCCACACTGGCCACATAGTCGAGTAGTCGAGAGACCAGCATGACCACCCAGCTGATCATTGGGATATCCAACACGCCTATAAACAAACACGAAACTGTAACATAACCATAAACGCACATTAACATGTAACACATAAACTTATTCTCAAACATGCACCTTCTGTCCTGCGGGGCTGTGCTGCATTAGTCTGTTGAAGAGGAGATAACAGTGTATCCAGAAGGTTCAACAAACCCTCCAGAACCCCACTGTTACTCAATGATCTTTGGCCAATACAGGACAGCAACATGAACACCCTGAGGAAATGAAAAGGCAGACATAAGGAGGTCTGAGTATCCTTAGGCATAGTTCTGATAATGCTATACAACCTCTGCGAGAGTGTCTTGTTTGTGTTACCTGTCCTGAGGGAAGATGAGAAGTTGCTCGGAGTTGTAGAGCTCCAGCAGGACGTTGGACAGGAACTGGCCCCACCATCTCTCGCCTCCACACAGCTGAACCAGGAGCAGACCAGCATGCAGACGGATCTTAGGAGTCCCGCTGATGCACAGCTGCTTAAAGAGCTCCTCACATGCCTGGGCGTGAAACGTGTTCTGCAACACTGAGGGCACAGAGTGACCTGAGCACCCGAGAGAGAGACAGAAGGAAAACATTCATTCTGACATTAAAAAAACGCAAAAAGATCCATTAAAATGTAACGTCATTTTTACAAAAGAATGGCTTCCTCCCTCACCATTACAGCAGTGCAGCAGGCTGAGCAGTGTGTCCAGTAGGTATCTGATGATAGTTCTGAGCTGCTCTGTAGAAGAGTTCTGGACCAGCTCTCTGGTGTCGTAGCTCTCAGGAAGGTGTTTCCGGGTGGCTCCCAGTGACACGCGCAACCTCTGGACAGCGTGGTGTGCCAGGTTGAGCTGCAGCTGGAGCTGAATGCAATCTTGGTAGGCAGAGAAAACACGAGAATCCTCTTCCACCGCTTTATCGGGCTTGCGCAGGAAGTACTGTGCGTTATTAGCGCTGTTAAGAGGTGGCAGGTCGATGTTTTGAAGTAGAGTCTCAAGTCGATGACAGGCCAGATTATACCTATAAGATTAGCATATAATATCCATACATAAAAAAACAAAAACTTCCATATTTTTGAATGGCGGTACCGCCAGTGGCAGCTCATTTAAAATATTGAACGCCAATGGCAGCTTCACTGACCTGCACTGAATGTCTTCCTGCAGAGCCACCATCATTGACAAATGTTGATCCAGATCTGGCTGACTGGCAGCTTCGCTCTCTCCCCGCAGGGGGTCATGCATCAGCTTCAGTTCACTTTCCCATGGCAGGATATAGGTGTGGCCATAATAGAAACCCAATGGAATTTTAGCCCGGGCATTAGTGCTGCCGTATCGACCAATCACAGTGATCTAGGGGAGGGGCACAGAGTCAGTAACAGTGATGTCTCTATGTAAAAATTATATTCTCTGCGCTAAAGTTTACAGAAAGCAGACTGCTATGAGTCCTGTGCATATCTGATTATGCTAAAAGTAAATAAACCTTCATGAATCTGCACACGGGAGGAGGCAGCAAGTCGTGTAGAATCAGAGAGTGTGTGCTTATATCTGTAGCGACCACGAGTCGCCTTCCATCCACCTCCTCCCCGAGTGTCCAAATGTCGATGGAAAGGGAGGCCAAGTCAGCACATGTGGGGATCAGGGCATCTGTCAGCAACACCGGCCGGCCGAAATCTAGAGTCACAAACCGCCTTGCACCTACAAAGAGACATTAAGCCTTCACATCAAAAAAGTATCGAACTACTTACTTTTATTTTTTTTGTTGGGCCTCTCTGTGAGCCCTGATTGTGAACCACTGCTCTAGTTTGAGGTCTAATGTGAAGTACCTGAATGCATTCGTTCGATTATTATGGATTGATGTGGTGGAGGCTGTAGAAAGTGAGAGGCTTGTGAGATTGCCAATGCCAGGCCACTTCCTATGGGGTTCTGCAATGACACACACACACTAGCTGAAACCACCCACGAGTACAAGTACAGAAGGTAAACAAACAGCGCACAGTCTGAATGTATACGCAGGTTTTCAGAACTTACTGGTTTGGCTTTCTGTGTGTTTTTATTCTGTGCTGAAAGGTTCACAGGTGGAGGATCAATGACGGATCCTGGGAAGAGCTGAGCCAGTTCCACACTAATAGCTGCGGACACTGCCTCATTCGGTGGGGTGAGAGGAGGAGTCATGAACAGCGGTGTAGTTTTAGGAGTGGGCGGGATGACGTCAGAGGGGTGGATGAAGAATCCTGGGGCGGAGGACGGGTTGGATGGCACCGAGTTGACAACGCCTGATGCTGCAGTGGCTGCTGAGGTGGTCTGGTGAAGTTTGGCCTCCAGCTTGGCCTTCTGTTTCATAAGACAACCAATTACATAGAGTCAGAGTACTGAATTAATTAAGACAACGAGATCAAAATGAAGGAAGAATGTATTCATGTCTGACCTGCTGCTGGAGTTTTAAAAGCTGTTGCTGTTTCTCCTGAAGAACTTGGAGCTGCTGTTCGGCAGACACCATTGCATGAGACAGGGACTGAAGGGCCACCTGTGCAGCTGAGCTAAGAGCCGTGGACGCCTCGCCAACGGTCCCAGCAGACAGCCCTGTCACTGTGGGAGTCACGCCAAAGGTGCTCACTGTAGAGGGACGTAAAAGGGAAACAGGCACAGATATTAGCACTAAAGGTCAGGTCACCTTTACTGGTGCTCAGCAAAATGCTGTGTGCAAAATCCAGTAACTTAATTAGAAATTAGATTGTTTTTTGCTGATTTTGACAACCTCCATTTTGCCTGCGAAACTTCATGTAGTGTGACCACACCTTAAATATGAGGTCCACGATGACACGGTTGGTGGTAAAAGAAACAAGATGCGAAAGAGGAAAAGGAAATAGGTTATGTACCGGTGAACATACTTGCATCATCCCTCTCCACCCTGGTGCCATCACTGGTGGAGACGCAAGTAAAGTGCAGAGGTTCGACCTCCAGCAGGCCGGTCAGAGCAGTAAAACTGCCCTCTGCCGCCCCACTGCTGTTAACCTTTCCATTACCTGACATTACATAAAAAAAGCCATTAAATTTTGTCTTTTCTATTTTGATATTTATTAGATGCAAGTACATGAGGGAAGAATGCATTGACACACCTGAGAGAATATCGGACAAGTCGATCTCATCCGACTGTACCCCAATGCTGCTGCTGAAGGCATTCTTACAGGAAGACCCACTCACTTCCAGGTCAAACAGTACTGGGTCAAATGGAGACCCATACAGACCATATCTGAATAGAGAGGACCATGACAAAACCATTACATTTTCTTAAAACGATCATTTCCACATATCACACAAATGACACTAACCTGGTCTGCAACAGCGCCTCAAGTGGAGTGAGGCGGTCCTGCAGCTGCCGAGAGACAGCAGTGAGCAAAGAGGCGCAAGCGGTACTGCAGCCGGCAAGGTCCTCATCTTTCACATAATTTAACAGGACAAAATACCAGAAGACAGATCCTGAAAGACAGCAGCATAACTGTTTAAACATTTTAAATTAGATACGTGCACATGTATTTCTGCCAAATTAACATTAGTATAGCTTAATAAATAGTTTACATTTTTGGAATGAAACCGTTTTAATCACCATTTAATCACTATAACAACATTAAAAAGGCACTTCATATTTACAATTTGTACAAAAAATTACAAAATTACCTCCTGTGGCAGCAGCAGGTAAATAAGGCATATTATCCAGAAGAGCTTTAAACAGAGCCTGGCCAAAACCCTGCTGACCAGGGTCTCCTTTACCGGTACTGAAAAGTCAGAGATATTTTTCCATTAAGCTTGATGCAATGAACAAGACAGCATTGTATCTGCATATGTTAGTTGAACAGTCGATTTATTAATTAGTTCTGCTATTACTATAAGACTGAAGAAAAATATAGTGAGGTGGCAAACTCACCTAATACAAAGTGCAAGAAAGCGAGAACATTTATGAGCTATACTGCGTCCAGCCTCAAAGAAACATGCCCTGATGATTTCCGTCAGCCGTCTCCTAGTTTTAGTCAAAAGCCCCTCCTTCCCCTCTCTCAAACTAAAGGACGAGGGATTATACAATTCATTATAAAAGGCAAAAAATAAAACAGAGACAAAAAAAAATTAGCTCAAAGTGACACATCACCTGCAGGATCCATTGGAGTAAACCCCTGCCAGCCAGCAGAGGATGTCCAAAATGAGAGACTGACAGTGTTCTGAGCTCTGCCCATCTTCTCCACGCTTACACAAACCTCTTAGCAGCTTTTCATGGAGCTCAGGAAACTGAAGCATTGAACAGCGTTGCACTCTGGGAAATAAAAGCAGGCAGAGAGCACATTTAGACAATGGGCTGGATACTGTATTCTTTAAAATAACTGGGGTAATAACAGCTGAAAACGTAATTTAGCCTTCACAGTAATTATTTATATATTAAACTATTTAAAAAAAAAAGGAAACTTTTATTTTTATTATCTCAGAATATTAGTTATACTGTATTTTGAATTAAACAAACGCAGCTTTGGGATGACGTCAAAACATTTCATTTTTTTCTAACTCCAAAATTCTGAATGGTAGTGAATAGTGAGAACTTGTATCTCTTACCGTTCTTTGGGTACAGACGTTTTCTTAAATCTCCTAATTGTGACAGACACTTCCTGGAGCAGGTCACAGCCCCTCAGGTTATCAGGCTTTTTAGGGGTAGGCTGAGGATCTGCTTTAGACGTGGATGCCTTTTCCTTAAATGAAGAGAGATTTTATGAAAATGAGAGGTGTCGTGCCTCTGTGCAAAGTACACAAATTAAGTGAAGAGTTTTTCTTTTACAAAGCAATGCAGCTGTACACCCACTAGAGGGCTCTGGATAGCAGTAAGACCTCTCCCCCAAACCAACATTCAAAACCATGACATCAGACTTGAATGAACACAAAGGATTACACACTTCAGTTTAAAGCGGCACAAAAGTCAATTACCCTTCAACTCAGTGTTTGTACTGTACCTTGGTGGCCTGAGCCCTCTGCAGGAGGGATGAAAGCGAGTGAGCTTTACTACTTTGAGGTTTGACTGAGGGCATCCGCACCACTGGCCTCAAGCTCTCATCCAGACACTTATCATTCACTGCCTTAATGTGCACCAAGAACGAACGATACTTTCCCCCTGCCATGCCTAAAAAGTGGAACGAAAGGAAAATTTGGGTTTCATATTCACAGCAGTTAAATACTGCATGCAGCTCTGTATCGTTTTAGTTATGGCACACGCCTCAATGGTTGGAAGTGATTGATATAAATGGCTTGCGATGAAAGTTCGGGCAAACCTTTAAGGAGTTTGGGACTTGTAAGGCTCAGCATCCCTGCATGTCCAGACAGATCCAGTCCACTGGACAACCACACCGGCCCACACAAGATATCATCTTTATGCTCCTGCAGGAACGGACACAGTCTGGAGCCTAAAGCAGACAGCGATGCATTATTAAAGAATCCTGACATATGTTAGTATAACAGGTGGACGTTTTTAGGTGGTTAGACGGCATAATGACCTGGCGACTCCTCAATATCCATGAACTGGATGTCCTCTGAGAAATCATGCAGGTGTGGTTGTCCGTTCTTCTCTCCATTTGAGTGCAATACATGAGACAATGGGAAAACAATCTGCCTGTCCACTGCCGTCTCTGCAGCACAAAGTTTTACACCACAAAAGATCAATTTAGGAAATACAGCCCACGTAATCTACTGTATCTTTTTCAGGTTTAGAGTGACTCACCATTCACTTTGCCCAGGCCTGGTGCTTTATTCTTCAGCAGTGTGACCTGGATTTGTGGGATGTTAGCAATACTGCTGTTTAGCACAAACTTGAAGTCCACATGTCCAACCATGCAGGCTTTGGGTAAGACCAGCTCGAACACGTGCTCGTCCCAGCTGGAGCTAAGAGACAGGTGTATACATCACATGCCATTTCTGAAATGTCTACAGAAGCATCTTTTTTTTTTTTTAAATGAAACATTTATATTTTTTGGGGAAAGCACACCTGTCGCTCTGTAGCTTCCAAGTGCGTGTGTGTTGCGCGGCGTCGCCATGGTGCTGCTGGTGAAGGTGTTGCGGATGCCGTCTTTGTTGCTGTTCCTGCTGTACCTCCACCCAGCAAGGGGGCACTGTTGCGGAGAAGCGTGGCGTCAGCGTTTCAAAACGTGTTAGTTCCACCAGAGAAGAAAGTATTTCTACGGTCAACGGCTGGTCCACTAGAAGGTCAACTCCTGGCAAGAGACACACATAGATTAATTTACTAAACATTTCCACAGGTATGAGGCAAACCATAATTTTCTTGCTAGAATCATTTACACAGAAAGAGAAATGCAACATCATATGACACAATGAACAAAGAACAACGCCGAGGTTAATTTTCCAGCGGTTCAGCTATTTTGATGTCATCTCCGCACACTTCAGCTTTTTCTGATCCTTTTTGCATTGTTTTGCTGATTTAGCTGCCATAATTCGATGCTGGTATGCGTACGACAACAATATTGTCCAATTAGTTAACGTATAAATAATTTGTGGGTTATTTAAGGCGGTTGTAGAATAAAAAAAGATGTGGGAGCAAGACTTAACGCCATCACCTCTAATGGGAAGTCGTGAATCAGCTGTTTTAAACAGACCAATTTCAATTCAACAGGACAAATTGATTAAGGCAGATTTCTGATGTGAGGTAGCTGAAGAATCTGAACTACCTGAACAAACAAAAAAAGTTTAATGTGCTTCCATGTGTCACTCACCTGTGATACCCGGGCTCGAAGGATTTGATGTGGGTTTTGCTCCGTCCAGTAGTTGCTCTGCCCTATTAGATAGGGGGCCATCGACAAAAATGTCGGCGTCATCGATATCATCACACACACCTCCAATTTGAAGGAAATGAAGCTCTCCACCTTCATACAAGGGAAAAAAACTTATTATGTGACTTTAAGAAGTATACCATGAATAACAAATAACTGCACGTAGCATATTTACCACAAGTAAAAATATCCATCTAAACTAGAAAGTATTATGCCTTCTACTTTTTCTGGAGAAGATGGGATTTTCTTAAAGGTGCCATAGAATGCATTGAGAGAATATTTGAAATTGTTCTCTGATATGTACATAGAAGGTATGCAGCTTAGGTAAGGGGAGAAAATGCCCAGAAACGGTTTTACAGGTCCATTTACAACCCTAGAATTTGACCCTAGAATG
>JAUMHQ010000078.1:7887155-7900328 GCA_032361165.1 Enteromius paludinosus | reverse complement strand
TCTGTGTTGTCTTTCGAGACCGGGTTTTTTCCCAATGTATTCAGAGGGCAGACAGCAAGATGATCAAGGGGTGATGCGTACAGTTTGAGATAAATATTAAATCGAGCTAAAATCCTGCAACATCGCATAGAGCACCTTTAATTCACAACTACATATCTACTAACTCTGAGTAGACTGTTAGGTTAGGTTTAGGGTTAGTAGAATAAGTTGACATGTACTTGCAAAGTTTCTGATAGTATGTAGTCTGTTCCCATCAAAATAAAGTATCAGAAGATAATAAAGCAGACAGTCTACTAATACAATAATGACTGCTAGTTGACATGTAGTTGCAAAGTTACTTACTGTTAGTAGAATATCTAAAGTGGACTATCCAATTAAAGTGTTACCTAGACCATTAATCAGTTGTTTCTTTTTTTATACTTTTCAAAGGAAAAGGAAAGGGATTCAGACGGCTCCGACAGCCCAAGCAGTTCTCCCGCAGACAAGCTGAAACCTGCTCTGAACAGAACAAAGGCACGTCCGTCTAATCATGATGCAAAACCACAGTCTGCATTCTGCATTTCCATTTCCTTGCACCTTGGAGTGTGGGAGTGGGGGGGAATTAAACATTGATATGATTTTCCCCACACCTCCACCCTCAGTCTTACTGCCTACACCTGTCTTCTAGGTTTCGGGGTTGTCTCGGAAACAGCCTTGTGGGCAGAGTAAAGGTGGTAAAATCGAGACCTCTGCTCCTGCTAGGCCCAGCGGTCTGAGGAAGAAAGGGAGTGGGAAAAAGAGCGCCGTCAACAACGAGAACAGTCCAGGCCTGCAGGCCACCATTAGCGGCCTCTGGGGAGCCTTCAGCTTCAAGAAGTAAGTCAGCCTGTGTGCAAGTATGGGATTTATATAAATAACTGTCCAATTCGTCTACTATTGTTTATTTATGGCTGTCACTTCCAGCAGGGGCAGTACTGGGATAAACCTGTTAACACAGATACTAACGGGAGTGCTGTTGTTGAACAACAGAGGTGTAACTAATTGATTGGGTAAAGTGAGAGTCATTGTAGTTGTTTAGAGAAGGGTGGTGCCTGCTCGCTATGAAAGGAAATGCATTCCCGTTACGCAATGCTCAGGCCTGAGTTGAATAATAAGGGCCTGAGTCAGTGCAGGATTGAAGGGGGAGGGGCTAATCAACATACCAGTTATATGTGAAGTCAGTTCAAGGGTGAAACTGGAGAAGTATCTGATTGTTGCTGCTTTCTCCTACTTTTTGCCAATTGAGAAGATGTACATAAGTATTATGTTTCAAAGCCGTTTGATAGGACCAACCAAAATGGTCACATGCTTTAATGTGAATGTATCTAAATGTTTGTGAATGTTTTTGTTTAAGGGACAATCCGAAGCTAAATGCTTGCAAGAAAGGAGAGCCGATGTCCCCGGTCAGGGAGAATGTGATGACAGAACTGACTGAAGCAGATCAAGAGATTCTCATCATCGCAGAATGAAATGTCATCTTGTCAATCAAATCTTTGTTTCTTTTTAACAGTAACAGTCTTTCAAACATACTGTGTATGTTCATATTTTTGTATGATAAATAAAAATTTTAGTATAATGAATTTTATTTTATTTCAAGTCAATAAAGACATGGTTCTCTATTTGTAATGTTTGTTTTCTTAGATGTGCTCTGCTATAATTTAGTTCATTTTGATCCTAAGAATGAGCTAAAGGTATCATTTTTATGGTGTTTGAACACATACCTGTTTCATACTTCTGCCGCCTTAGGTTAAATATATGCAGTAAGAGATGTACAGCATAAAATGCTGAGCAAACACATCAACGATCGTAAATAGGCTTTTGTGAAGCAATCACAGATACTTCAATAAATCAGACTGAATCCAGATTCAGATCTAGAAGTCATGAAATCTAATGTAAAGTTTTTAATAGTGTCATTATAAATGATTTATCTGCACATTATCATAAACAAATTGGAAGCTCTTCACTATTATTGCGCTTGGCAAAAAGCTTTCAGAAGAGTTTCAATCAATCATCCATTTAGTTTGCAACACCCACTTTCTACAAGTTTTCAATAGTAAAAAATCCCGCCCTAAATTCTTGTTTGATAAGCCAGGTCATTCAGATGTTTCTGTTTCATGCTGACTTTCTCGATTTTTTTAAATGCATGTTTATTTTATTTTTTAAAAATGTACATTTTTAATTAAGATGTCAAAACTGTAAAGATGAAAATTGGATCAGTTGCATCGCTAAAATGCGTAGTGATTTGGATTCTGATTTAAATAGTAATTACATCTGTGAATGTTGTGTCCCTTGTTATGTAGCTACTATAAACTAAATGTAGTTTTTGCTAAACGTTAGAATTTAAAGCTTTTATTAAAGAAACTATTTAAGTTGACCCTGCAGCCATGCGTGCACCTGCAGTGTGCAACGCACTACAGTTTTGTTAGAGTTTACCTGAATTTCACCTAAACAAAGAAGTTGAAGTTTGTGTGGGTTGAAGAGTATTAGGCTGGCTGGGGAATGTAGTATGTGAGTGAACAAATGCCTGAGGTGCAATGCCAGACATCATGCCTCACTCCTCCTTTAGGACATCAAAAGACGCCTCGCAGAGATGCTTTACCTTATCAAGTCAGTTTAACAAAAATGCATGCGCTCATTGACAAACACAACCACTCTTGCCATAGAGACTTATCAGAATGATCTTAGTGTTTTTTTTTTCTTGAATACAAATAGTTCTCTGGCCCTTACATTCTTTGGGTGTTTGTAATTCATCTAACTCACTCACATGTCAGGTTATGAATGCATATAAGATGCCCAAAGCAGGACAACTGCCTAAGGAAATGCTGGGACATGCTAAACGCCACAATATCCGAAAGGGATCTGTAACTGTATTTTTAAGAAAGCAGCTTTTGAAATGTAACTATTTATGATTCATCAGTGACTAAGAAGAGCAAACCCACTGGAGCAAACTGGGTTTAAGTGCCTTACTGAAGAGCAAAGTGATAATCGTACTAAAGACTCCTTGTAGGCCTTGTATGACCAGCTGTCACTTTAGTGACCAGGGGCCTCATTTATAAATACCACACCAACGCTCATATTTAAAAAAAGAACAAAAAACGTTTTTGACGTGGAAAAGTGCCTATCGTCACGTCAGGGTCTGAGCAGACGTACGAATTTTTAGTGTAGGAGTATTGCAGGTTTTTGAATATATAAGCTGTTCTTTCAGCTCGCTGTTGTAAATTATGATGATTGGTGATATTTTATATGTTAATGGCATTAATTATTTGTTGAAGCTGAAACCTTTCATTTGCGCGCAAGCTCAAGATTTCACATCTAAAAGAGATGCGCACGCGCGATTTCTGTACGTAACGTTACGCTCATTCTGTGAATCGTGCGTACGCATATTGGAGAAATGATCGTAAGACCAAATTTAGGATGGTTGCTGCGTAACATTTTATAAATAGGCCCCAACACTAAACCTTTACACCAGGAGTGGCCGTAGAAAATGTTCTATTAAAAAAAAAAAAAGTAAAAATGAATTTTGTTTCGGAGGAAACCAATTATATTGGAATGTACAGGGAACAAACTCATTTTATAAAACATATCCAATGTCACTTGCTTGACAGGCAAATAAGAAACTTGTTTCTTCGACTTTAGGCACTTTTATGTTTGGGACATTTCTTAAATTAACCATTTATTTTTGCTACATGATGGTTGCATTAAAACTGTCTTGGAAACTGAATTTAAAATTCAATATTTATTTGGTGGGAAAACGATTTCTATAAAGATTTCTTTGCAAAGATTGGCAGAAATTGCAATGAACTCAATACATTTCAAAACTCAATATTGCTTTCTATATCTAAAAAGAACGGACATCATCTTAAGAGATACTGCTACCTCTTCATCATTCACACATCCTTGAGCGCTGTATATATATCTGTAAAAACAATGGTCTTTTATACTGTCCTCTCTGGCCTGAGCTGTGCAGCTGCACTGAGTTACAAATACCTAAATGAGAATGTGGAGTAGTGGCATTCTTCTGAAGTGTGCTCACGATGCTCAATCCTTGCCGCACCTAGTTTAAAAGGATACTGTACAGTGCCAACAACACTGATTCAATGGCCATGCATGTTAGAGGAAAGAACCGCCAAGAATGTCAGACATATTTAAAACCACAACTTGGGGCTATAAATTGATTCAATGTACGGATGTCCTGACTTAAATGTTAC
The DNA here is from genome assembly GCA_032361165.1 of Enteromius paludinosus. NCBI lineage: Eukaryota > Metazoa > Chordata > Actinopteri > Cypriniformes > Cyprinidae > Enteromius > Enteromius paludinosus. The sequence goes on along the minus strand of JAUMHQ010000078.1, from coordinate 7,896,102 downwards.
TATCCACACATACAGTATGAAAACTCTATTAAACAATTAGGCTACAATCTGGAACAAAGCAACATGTGATGTTACTTCTTATCCATACGTCAGAAGACTCTGAATTTGACCCTGACACCCGTGATGTCACCGTCTGGGTCTCTATGGCAGAACAGAGCTTATGTATAGACTTTGCATTATTTTTGCAGTGAGTCATGTATTGGTTTAGACAGTGTAAGACAGAGTACTATGAAGAACTATAATTAGCTGGGCCTGTAATATAAACTCCTTAAAGATTTACCTCCTCCCTACTTCTCTTCACTTCTACAAATACTCTAATATTAAACAAAGCAATCTTCTGTAAGTAGCCCATTTCACCTTTACCTTCCCACTTGAGGATGAAGATATAAGATCAATTATTCGTTGTTTTGCAGATCACCTAAAGTAAATGCAGCAGCCACTTTGTTCTTCTGGTGTTTGTGTTTGCATACTCAAGGATTTGCTTGCAAACTGTTTCTTTACCGTCTGTTTAGGGTGTCACTGAGACAGAATATAAGCATGTCTACTTAATATAAAATGAAAAACTATAAAACTCACCACAGCCAGTGACGTTGTTGCACCCGTTGGACGCAAACTGTGTACGCTCTTCTGTGTCGGCCGCAACACAGGAATAAACGCTTTTCATTCAAATCATTCAATTCAAAGCATGAATACACACAGAAAACGCATCCTTAGTTTGGATATTCTTCAAAATGGAGCTACTGTGACACGGAGAGATGAAATTCATTAAATACAGATTGAATTACTGATGGCAGATGGTCTATTTTGATGGTGTCTTACATACTTTTCTGGACCTTGACAGTGTTATTTACATGGCAGTCAATGGAACAGTCACAAGCCTCCTGGTCTGTGTTCCTGAAGACAAACTAAGCTTTTATGGTTTTGGAACAACGTAGGGGTAAGTGATTAATGACCAAATGTTTATTTTTGGGTGGAGTAACCTTTTTAAACCAGAGCTGTTCAAACTCTGTTCTGGAGGGCTGGTGTCCTGCAGAGTTCAGCCTCCAACCCTAATCAAACACACCTGAAGCAGTTAATCGAGCTATTACTAGGCATGTTAGAAACTACCATGCAGGTGTGTTGAGGTAAGTTGGAGCTAAACTCTGCTGGACACCGGCCCTCCAGAACCGAGTTTGGACAGCCCTGCTTTAAACATGGAAAAAAGACCTTCAGCAAGAAGGCTGGCGTTGATATTGCCCGATTTGATAAATATCTCACTCTGTCAACAAAAAGGTTGGGACACAGTCTTATAAAACATGTACATTTCCTTAAAATAAACCTGATTTGAGGACATAGCATCCATCTTTATTTAAAAGTATGCCTTCTTTATATTGTTGTTCCTCTAAAGTTTCAAATATTTTTAAATGTATATGTTGTATTGGTTTAAAGGTTTAAAGTTTGTTAGTTTTGTGCCATGAATTATTTGTGAATTGATTATTGTTACTGTTTCTAAAACAATTCGAGTATGTCACAACCGGATTGGTGGTATCTGAAGCATTCAGTTCTGTGCCCATGGTGGTGTGTGCAATGACAAATATGTGTTTTTCACAATTCAAACCAGCAGTTGCTCAACCACATTTTGTAGCACCACATAGTACCACAGTCACAGCAGAAAACAAATGATCCAACTCTCGCCTAATAAATAATAAAATGTCTTTTTGCGCTCCTCTTGTTTGCAGTACTCATTTAGACACCTGTTTCTCCGTCTCCATGAAGACTGAAGCAACTACTCCCGTGTTTTTGCTTCCACCAAACTATGAGGCTTTTCCTTAATTAATGACGAGGCCTAAACATGTTTATGGCTAGAGGAGAGCTTTTGTTTCCTGGTTGCTGGTGACTGTATTTCATTACAGAGATACAATGAGAGAGACAAGTTCGTACCTGAAGCCCAGACGCTAAGACTTAGATGTAACGCGAATAAATAAAAGTCAAAGGACTCAACTCCAAAGTCCTCCCTCAAGGCGAAAGCACTGCTCTTGTTACAACATGTGCACAAGCTCAATACCACAGTCCGCCTTCATGCATTAGCCTATGCTAAGCACACAAGGTGCTTTTCTCTCTCAAACACTTTCTTTTGAGGTTCGGTAATATATCTGTGGATATCATGACAGTGCAGTCAATAGTAGCTTTACTGAGTACACAGTGAAAACGGCTAAGATGAGGGTCATAAATGGGTGATTCTTCAGTTAGATGCTCTTTTGACTACTTGAAATCTTGAAAAATGAAACTTCTTCAAACTATATTTCACTGGGTGACTTTTTAATTGTGGGTAATGGTTTAATTTTTGGAAGGAAGACTGGGTAAGCCATAGCTATTAGTCACTGAATTTAATCAGTATTATAATGACACAAAGAAATAATTAAATAAAAACGAATGAATAAAAATGACACAAATAAATAATAAATGTTCAAGCCTGTTCCTTTTTATTTCTAACTTAAAAAAAGGAAAAGGGTTGGTGTGATGCTATGACAGCGGCAGTATCGGGTCAAAAAATGCAAATTGTGCACATAAATATACAAGTTTTACACAGAGGTGGGAAGAAGAATACCCTAACATCAACTTTTTATTCATTATTATTATTTTTTGATATAAATGTATTATATAATATATATAAAATATAGTCCAAAGTCTAAATTTAATTTTCCACAAAACAAATGAGTTGCCTGATGAAGGCCTTGAATTTCTTTTAATAGTATAACATTTATAGAATAAGTGTCTAGATTAACTGTTCTTGAAAAATTAATAATTCAAGGTTCAAGAAAAGTTTCCCTGACTGAAATCACTCATATATTTTGTTAAATAACCACATCCAGCTAATTTACTGCAAACAAATATACAATTATCATATTGTGAGCACATTCCAAATGTAAAATCTCTGTTCTGTTTATAGGATTTTACCTTTATAAACATGAACAACTGCAGCACAGTTTAGTATCTGTAGAGTTAAACCACATTCTCTCTATGAACAAATACCAACAAACCCTGTATTGTGAAGATGAGTGGTTGCACTGGCATAGTCTCTTCTTGTAAATGTGTAAATGTAGTTCTTAGAAACTCTCTTCTGCCATAAATAGTGGATAAAAGTTCAGAGAGCGGTTGGACGTTTGATGATTAATTTGATCGAATATGCCTTAGGAGTACTGAGAACGCATGTGAGCAAGCGTTTGTGAAATACATTCATGGTTTCCGAATTAATGTTGAACGTAAAAACAATTGTCATCATTTTCTTACCCTAATATGCTTCCAAACCTGTGTGACTTTGTTTTTTTTGTTTTTAAATACTGTAACTGATACACAGATATCAGATGTTTTATTTCTGGGTGAACTATCCCTCAACTGAAACTATCAAAACATGCATTCATATGCATTTTATAAAGAACTTAAGGGTGTGTGGCACAAGACTATAAGGCCAAACCCTTGCAAACACTTCAGTCTTGCAATATTTAACTGTTGACAAAACACACTTCAGTTTTTCTCTTAAGAATGTTTCTAAAGAAAAACCACAGCTCCCACAAAATGTGAACCTTGTTGCCCACAAACTTTAAATATTTAGCCACATTCTTGACTAAAGCATAAATTAGCTCACCATAGTTTAAATACCATAATTTTAAGTCCATTCTGGAGTTTTTGGGGCTGACTGTTGCTTTGACAGTTCTGAACTGAAGCTCTTTGTGACATAGAAAACTAATAAAAAACCCATCATAATCAAACTGAAATACATGACACAAATATTTAACAGCATCAATGCCACAAATTTCTATGTAAAAATCACTTTTAAACTTACTCCCTATTTCTGTAGTTTCGGTGTGTTGCTATGTGTGTGTGTGCGTGGTTGTTATGCTTGTGCTGCAGAACCTGTTTGGTGGCTCCACATACATTTATCTGACAGAAACCCCATGACAGAGAGGATGACAGTCATATTCACTTGGAGTTTAGAGGTGTTAACATCAACGGCTACAGACAGACTCGCATTAACAACATTGGGTAAGTGACTCACTCTGACCAGTGCCTAAATCATACAGAACTTCACTGTGCAATTTACCATCCTGTGTCATAATGGGAACTGATCAATTCAGTTACTTGAAAAACGTAGAGATTTGTCATGATAAATCGGACCTAAAGAAGGCCGTTCTGTTGTTGAAACAGCTCCTTTATTATCTTGTTCAGTATTTGTGCACTTTGCTTTGATTGTTGTTATTAATGCGAGTCTGTTGAGGTTGTTCTGTGAATTGAAAACGCTTACTACAATTTGAACAGGAGAAACATTTGGATGAGCTGAAATTTTCAGCACTAATTAAACATGAGGAATAACATGATGAGTGACTTTTGAAAGCAGTCATGATTATTTTAGAAGCAAGTCTTCTGGGTACTGTTGTGGTGGTGTTTTAGGTGAAGCTAAAATATTAGATGATACCCACTGTGGATTTTACGGAGCGGAGTAACATTGTTCTGATCTTGACTTAAATGTGAACTTTTATTTTCAAGACCATCTGACCCTTGTAGTTGCAGTCTGAATAATATGCTTTAGAGAGACAAAACTGAAAAAAAAAGAAAAAAGATTGATATTTGGGGGGTTGTTAGTCGAGATACAGAGTGTGAGCTTGTATTTATCTCTTCATCTTTCTTTCATCTGAACAAACTGGTTCTCCTCATTCTTCACAGTCCATTCATTCCTAAAACATTCCTGACACAAACCACACATACACAAAAATAGAATCCCAAGCTAAAAAGCATTTTATTTTGAGTTAAATTAGGAGGTTGTTTAATAATCTGAAAAATCTGTACTTACATTCATGCATACATTCAAGGTTTCTGCAATTCTTTCTTTAAAAAAACAAAACAAAAAAAAAGTAAAAATCTCTGTGAAATGTTACCTTAAACCTCAGTGAGAGAACCAGCCTGCTGACCTCAAAAGGGAGCATCAGTTGTTTATATTTTGTCCTAAGCAAAGTGGTTTGCAGCAATAGTATCTTTCTTTCTTATTTACTTGACTTTTTAACAAACACCTCATTATGAGATCTAGTGAATGTGATTAACTGCATTACAGCTGATTACATCTGTCTTTGAAAAACTGGAGGTGGTTAATGACTTTTCCATGCCACTTCCTTTTTTATTCTTTTACATGCAATTTTTACTTAATATGTAAATGACTGCTGTTGATTTAAAAGAAAGAAATAGTAATGCTATCGATCAATTTATATTTTATAAATGTAACACAGAAGTGCTTAGATTAGTTTTATTCCCAAGCAATGTTCTAAAAAGATAGATGTAACAAGTGTCTGGAGAAGTGTAGGAAGAGGGTTAAAAAGGAAATAACCCATACACTTATATGCTCATTTTACATAGTAAAGATGACATGATGATTGCTTGCAACATCTTTGGTTTTAATCATCAGGTCTAAAACTGGCCTTAAAATCAAATTACTATTAGTCACTGTCCTTCTTATCAAGATGAATATATGTTCTTAACAACACTAAAATTAAATGTTTGTTGAATGGCTTTAGTCAGTCATTTACCTTGGAAATTTTTCAATGTAGCCTAATTTTTTTTCAAATAAATATCCAAATAATAGTCCTAAATGAAATATAATCATTACTTCACTCTTGTTCCTTTCTGTTTTGACAGATCTCCTGAAAACTGCTATTCATGACATGTCAGTTGTATTGAAAGTGAAGACATGATGGTTGGTACCCCTCTCTCCACAATAACAATAGAAAGGTTCTTGTCATTTTTTAACAGAACTGCACACAGAAAATATTTCTAACACCTGACAGACGTAATCAGATTTGTTGAGCCAATCAGAAGTCAGGGTCTGCTTGACTCAATGGTTAAGGTCTGCCAGAAGTTTCAACATGGCTAACAATAGTTTACAGCACATTTAATAGCATTTCACACATTCATTATACCTCCGATTACATCCTTGCCATGGCATAGCATGTAATTTTTACTTTTGCAAATATTATGTATTTATGAGATTATAAACAAAACACTAATACAGTCACCTTGTTCATGTGCAGAATGGAGAAAAAAAGATTTGTGCCCTCTCAGAGATTGTAACTTTGGAGGACGCAGAAAAAGGAGGGGTCGTAGTCACAGGGATCAAAAATCCAACAACCAGCCTGAGGGAAGGTAAAGAACTCAAATCAATCCTATATGCTGCCTCAGTTATACAACAAGCAAACGTAATAGCAATGGATTTCGTAACATATCTTATGCTCTCTTTTTGTCTCTTGCAGGGGATCAGCTTGTTGCGGCAACTGTTCATCTGGACCACCTCAGTAAAGATGAAGTGTTACAATTGATCAGAATACTCGAGCCCTATGACAAGAACCTTGAACTCAAGACGGCAAAAGATCTGAAAGCAGGACTGGTAAGCAACCTTGAGAATTAAAGAACAAGCAAAAATAGAGATTAATTGGGTCTCATCATCTCCTCTTCCTTTTTAGTCTCTTGGTGATCTTCGACTGAACAGTGAGGCAGGACTCCAAGCACCAGGTGTTCAGTTTAATGGGCTGAATGGACAGATAAATGCCCCAAACCTTAAAGGTGCCATCTCGACCCCAACAGTAAATGCAGATATGCCACAGATTGACCTAAAGGATGCCACACATAACTTCAGCCGTCCTGGGTTAAAAAAGCCAACTTTTGGCTTGTCTGCACCAAATCTTGAAGGAGCAGGTCTGGATGGTACATTAGAAGCACCTGATGTCAGTGTCTCTACCCCTAAGCTTAAAACCCCAGATTTGTCTCTTAATGTGGACAAACCTGAACTGAAGACCAAAACACACAAGTTCAAAATGCCTAACTTCACTCTACATGGTAAAAAACCAAAAGTTGATGGTGATGTGAATCTATCCGCTCCAGACATAAATGCTGACTTAAAAACCCCTGATCTGAATCTGTCAGCCCCAAAAATGAATGGAGAATTTGGGACCCCTGACATAGACATGACCTTGCCAAAAGCTGAGCTCAGTGGTCCAAACCTGGACATCGAAACACCAAAAGCTAATATTGAAGCTCCTTCTGGCAAGATAAAGTTTCCTAAATTAAAGAAAGCAAAAACGACAAAAGTGAAAGTACCAGAGGCGAGTGTTAATGCAAATCTTTCTGCTCCAAAATTAAATGCAGATTTCAATGCACCAAATCTTGACATTGATCTACCAAGAGCCAACCTTGAAGCTCCAGGTGTAGATCTTAAAACTCCTGATGTTGATATAAATGCTCCCTCTGGGAAAATAAAGTGGCCAACATTTAAGAAACCCACATTTGGGCAAAAGGTTAAAGCACCAGAGGTTGGCTTAGATGCCAATGTCTCAACACCTGATTTAAGTCTCTCAGCACCAAAAATTGATGGAGATATCAGCATCCCAAAAGCTGATGTAAAATTACCTAGTGCTGATGTTGATGTAAAAGCACCTGATGTAGACATTAATACTCCAACTGCAAAGCACAAGTTCTCAACTCTTAAAATGCCAAAGATAAACTTCCATAAATCAAAGCTGAAAACTCCAGATCTAAATGCAGGAGTACAAGCACCAGAGCTGGACATGTCGGCTCCTCGGGTGGATGTTAATCTGCCAAAAGCTGAACTGAAAGGACCGAATCTAGATGTCAAGGCACCAGATCTCAGCCTCTCTGCGGCAGATCTAGACATTAAAGCTCCAGCTGCTGATGTGATGACACCAGATATTGACATAGAAGCTCCATCTGCAAAGTTAAAGAAGCCTCATGTTAAACTGCCTAAAATTAATCTATCTGGACCAAAAATGAAAGGTCCAGATGTAGACCTCAATGCACAGGCAGATCTCCATGGACCAGACCTGGACTTGAAAGCTCCAGATCTCAGTCTTTCAGCACCCAAAGTGGATGGCCAACTTAGGGCTCCAGATGTGAATCTGAACTTGCCCAGTGCAAATGTAGACCTTGAAGCCCCAGACATTGACATTGATGGTCCCTCAAGCAAAGGCAAGCTACCTCACTTTAAGCTGCCAAGATTTGGTCTTTCTGGACCTCGGGTTAAAACACCAAAACTAGATGCACCTGATGTGGATGTGAACATGCCCACAGCAGAACTCAAAGCACCTAATGTAGATGTTAAAGCCCCTGACCTCAGTGTTTCAACACCTAAAGTTAAAGGTGACATTTCTGCTCCTTCTTTAGACCTTGGTTTACCAAAAGCAGACTTAAATGCACCACGTGCAAACATTGGGGGAAGTCTAAAGTCACCAAATCTCAATCTCTTCACCCCAGATGTAGACCTAGACTTGCCAAAAGCAGAGCTTGAAGGTATTGATGATTCACTTAAAGTCCCAGATGTTGACATTAATGCCCCATCTGGAAAATTTAAGATGCCACATTTCAATTTGCCAAAACTAAATTTGACCGGACCAAAAGTAAAAGGGCCTGAACTGGATGCTAATGCAGATCTAGATCTCTCAGTTCCCAAACTCAAAGGAGAATTAAATTCACCTAGTGTTAACTTAAATCTTCCCAAAGCTGAAGTCAGTGTGCCTGATGCAAACTTACCAAAAGCGGAGGTCAGTGTTCCCAATGTGGATATCAAGTCGCCGGACTTAGAGGCCCCGTCTGGAAAGCTGAAACTGATTCAATTTAAGAAACCAAAAGCTGACTTTTCTGGCCCAAAACTAAAGACACCAGAGGTTGACTTGAATGCAGAAACTCCTGACCTCAGCCTCTCAGCTCCAACAGTTGATGGAAATGTCAAAGTGCCAGAAGCTGATATAAACCTTCCCAAAGCAGATGTTGACATTAATGCTCCCAAAGGAAATCTGAAATTCCCAACGCTCAAAAAGTTTAACCTGTCCGGACCGAAAGTCAAATCTCCTGATGTCGACATTGCTGCTGATGTAAATGGACCAGACCTTAACCTATCTGCGCCTGAGATTGG
>JAUMHQ010000078.1:7831464-7856492 GCA_032361165.1 Enteromius paludinosus | reverse complement strand
TTTGTCTGTGAATGTTTTTTTACTTTGAAAGGTTTGGTGCCCATCCACTTCCATTAAATGACTACCAGACTGCCACAAGTTAAAAATCTTCGTTTGTGTTCTGCTGAGGAAACAAAGTCACCTACATCTTGGATGCACTGGGGGTAAGTAAATAAACATCTAATTTTCATTTTTGGGTGAACTATCCCTTTAAGAGATAGGCTAGTTCACCCAAAAATGACTTCATGATTTACTCACCCGTTTTCTTACCTCAGCTGAACACAAAAATTGTATTCGTCATATGAACCATAGGTCAACTGTCACGCACGATGTAAATATTTCGATTCAAGTGTGTTGTGAAACCTGTGGGAGAACTGATGGCGCCCGTCCCACACTTGAGGTTTTTGCACTTGACCGCTTATTTACTTAAATAACTTGTTTCCTTTATTTGAAGTTTTCACATGGGCGTTAAAATGGCAGTTTGATTTAACCAATGGAACACACTAACTAGAGTGTTGTAAAAAAGGCAGTTACGATTTTACAAAGCTATATTTAGGCTACACGTTTTGTAGGATACATATTATATGTTTTCACATTACATGTGAATGGCAATTCTGGATGGTAATTTTGGTGCTTGTAAGTAACAAATACTTGGAAACATTTGACAAAATACACATAGTATTTTCCATACCAATATATGAAACACTTTACATTTTGCGCAAACTATGTGTTATCTAATTTAAATTAACTTTACTACAAGTTTTGACATTTTGGCATGTAAATTATGGAATACACTTCGGATAAAATAGCTCTCTGAAGGGGCATTAAAGATAGTGTGGAAATAATATGTGTTCAGAATGGGGTCTTATGTACTTCCTGTATACACACTCTCAAGAGGTCAAGTGTGAGTAATGGGACAGGCCCATGAGCCTTTGTGTTCTTGCTTGACCTACAGAATGCACTGACATTTAGGTCAGTCATGAACTCATGAATCTGCATACATCAATTGTCAGGAAGTAAAAGTTTATAGTTTGAAATATTAATATTTTTCTGCACATACACACCTATTGCTTCAGAAGACATTGACAAATTAACTGTAGTTGTATGGATTATTGTGTTTATATTTCTAAAAACATTTTTGCATTAATCTAAAGAAAGAAAGTCATTAACATCTGGGACGGCTTTCTTAGTAAACTAGCCCTTTAAAGAAACAGACAAGGTGAGTCCAAGTTCAGCTTCACCAGAACTCATTACCTGAACTACAGATGGAACCTGAATCATGGATTGACTCATGGTTGTCCAACAGTGACGAGAAAAGATTAGAGCAGTTTTGAATGTGCAATGCTACATTAATGGCATTGCAGTGAAATGTCTTGGAAAAACGTTCCGTTGTCGGTAGGGATGCATGAATCACTACTCATGAATAAATCTGCGTGACTTTATCTTCGTCAAACATTACAGCACAGATTTCTATTAAAATAAAATTTGACTGCACATAAGGTTGTCAAAGAAAAATACTGAGCATTAATTAATATTAGTAACTGCTATGGGTTTTGTCATTAATGTTGTTCCAACAACCTTAGACCTTAGTTCATCTTCAGAACAGAAAATGAGATATTTTTATGGAATCTGAGAGCTCTTTGACCCTCCCTCCATAGACAGCACGGATATTACCACGGTCAATGAACAGAAACGTAGCAAGGACATCCGTAAAATAGTCCATGCGACATCAAGGGTTCAGCCGTAATTTTACGAAGCTATGAGAATACTTTTTGGAATGACATGAGGGTGAGCAATTAATGATAGAATTTCCATTTTTGGGTTTAAATTATGCAGCGTGGCAGTATCAAAGTATTTTCCACAACACCATAAAGATGACACCCTCTATCCGCTGGACATCAGTAACAGTATGTGTGCAAGTATGTGTGTGCTTATTCAGAAACACAATCATAAAAAGAGACAAACTGCAGCCACTTGGCTCTAAACAGGATATCCCAAACTTTATTTCCTGTGTAGAGGTGTACTAGGGGAGCAATCACAGTTAGTGGACGTCCATCTTATTAGATTGAGTGCAACACAAAAATGAATCAAAACAAAAGAATGTCATATTTCATTATTCCGATTGAAATAAAAACAACCTAATGATCAAAACAAAACAGCGTGAAATAAAGCAAAAAGTGCAAGAGAGAAAGAAGAGATAAGAGAGAGAGAGGAGGAAAATAGAGTCAGCTTTAATAAGCCCATGACAAGAGGACTGTGTAAGACGCACTATGCCACAAGGCCACACACACTTGCATTAACATGACTCTCAGCATTAGCTTACAGCGATCAAACACACAATGATTTGAGCCCCTCGATCTGTACAAGACAGATAAGATAATAAAACTTATAGCCTTCATTTAGACCAGCTATTACGTTACATACAATACATTCAATCCTGCTTTGGCATGAGAGCTTTCTGCCATGTTGTTTACACTGCAAAAAACAATGTTTGTCTTGTTTTCCTGTATAAATATTCCCTTTTTAACATTAAGCTTGAATCTCATTAAATTGTGTTAGTTTTAGAATTGTTTTCGATTTTTTGGAGACTGGAAAACAAGACAAAATGACTTAAGATCAATATTCTCTGCAGTATAAGTGGTTTTGCAAACCTTTATACATGCTATAAATTTTTACATTATAAATAAGTGATATGTAGACATTTACACACACATATACTCACTGTTCAGGAATACCAGGAACATTGTTACACGTATACACTGGGATTGGTTACGACGTACAGCCTACATAATTTCACCGGGCACATTAATGCAAAATGTTAGTGAGGCCTTGGATTGGAGAGAGAGAAAGAGAGTGATAGAGAGAGGGGGAAGAGGAGGAAATAATATTATCAAAGATTAGTATTAAACCCCTGAAAGGCTAGAGTCCATCTGAGCAGTGAGGAAGAGAGAGGGGGTTTAGGAATGTAAGACATACACAAGGCAAACCCTGACGCTTCACACACATTCTCCTAATGTTTTACAGACATTTTCCAGATGGTTCACTGATTTTTGCAAGATGGTTTACAGGCTCGGAGCAGATAAATAACGGACTATATGTTCCCTTAATTCTTACAAATATCACAGACTGCTCCAAGACCGACCAAACAACACACACTCGCACACACACTGCTCAGCGAAGAAACTAGAACAAAAGCTCTATGCAACAATCAATCCAAAAGGCAATATTTGTCATTCTGAAGTCTCAAATAAATACGTTGTATTCTCTCTTTGATAACGGCAGAGCGGTGACTCTGCTTTCATTCTACTGTACAGTATATACATACACGCCTGAACGCTTCAGTGACAAAATATTTCATACTGTTAAATAATATAACCATTGCAACAACCAAGCAAAGGGCCTTGATATATTGCTTCCTTCGTTTGTACATGTGCTCCTGTACTAAACGACAGATACTGCCTTTTTAATATACATGTGCAAGTTCAAAACGAAACAAAACAAACACATTTCAATGAAACTTACGGACAGAAAAATCAAATGAATAAGCAAACAAACAAAAATCTGAATATCTATACAGCTTTCAAACCTCTGTCGACTACATTAATGAAGGGGATTCGGCGTACTATATACAGACAGGTTAGCATCCATGCATTGTCAACACGAAGCACATTAACATTCCAAATATGGACATGGCAAACAAGGGGGCGGGGGAAGGGGAGGGGCTAGGTTCCACAGGGGTGGCGGTTCCAATGCAGCCACGCCCTGATTTTACAGACCACAGAGCACAGACGTACAATTGCTGACCCCTGCTCTGCCAAAGCAAATACATATACCGTATAAACCGTAGAGACCATGTACAGTTTGAACGCCCCGTACGGAGAGGCGCACTTGCGGTCGGTTGGTGTGACGGCTAGCGAGCAGCACGTACAGCAAGAGTCCATGAAAGTCTTCTCGGCAGAACTTGGTATGGCTGTAATTCACATGGTTTCACCAACTTCACTCCAACTTCATCTGTTTGTTTATTGGTTAAATAGATATTAGGCTTCAGGAAAAAGTCTTTTATTTTATGTTGGTTTTGTCCTTCTTTGTTTGTAGTGTCTTTCTTGTGGATCTTAGAATTAGCAAGCAACAGCGGACCATCTTCATAGGGATTGAAGGTCATCATCGAAGGCTTCCTACGGAAATGCCCGGAAGCTGGTACAGTATAGTTTCATTTCATTCAAAATGTTAAACGAACCAAAACAAACACGACAAAAAAAGAAAGAATAAACAGCTATTCAAGCGAAATTTTTCTTCTCTTTCAAAATCAAGCTTCTTAAACTACAAACCCCAACACAGAATCCCTTTAAAAACACTCTTTCGTTACAAGAAAAGGTGTTCAGATGCAATAAAAGAGCTGTAGGCTGGATCCCTTCAGTACAAAGACCTATAAGAAATGTCACCAAGGCCTCTTTATCCTTGCAAGGACATTTTTGGTGTGGGTAAAAAAAAGGTACGATTGGAAATACAAAACCCACTTCAAGGGCTGTGTGGCACACTGCAGTTCTCCATTAGAAAGATTTTCCCTTTGGCAAATTTGGCGCAAACTACACAATAGATGAAGTCCAAAATATCTACGTCAGATCTACTGTGCTCAGTCCAGAAACGCGATTTTATACATTTACTTAGCCACTAAGACTGAAAACCGAACTTTGGAAAGGAGAGTGAAAAATCCTGTAATTGCATTTTCAAAATTTAAAACCGAGCTATGTTTTTTTCTTTTTCTCCAGTTCGTTTGTGTTAAACCATGCTATCCTATAGTTGTTCAGAGTCAAATTCAGATTAGTTCTACAATTTCTCTTTTTAAAATCGACCTACGTCTAAAACCGTGACTACTCTATGAGATTTACCTTACAGCTCCATATGCAGCGAATCTACAAAGTACAAAGAAGCAATCTCAGCAGGGTTGGAGGGAAAGCGTGCCCTCGTAAACTCCACATAGATGAGTGACTGACTGTATCTGTATGAGCAAGTTTACCAAGCAAAAGACTACCGATCATACATGCTTGCAAATTGTTTGTCTGAGAGTAAATCGCTGAAAATATGGCCACTGGTTTTGCGTATTTTCCGTAGTGTGTGTCCGTAAATGTACGCGTGTATGCTTGGACGGAAAGTAACAGTCATAATTGTAAACTCTCGATGTGATGTTGGCATGCTGGGTTATCTTCACTACGCTGACTTCACACATGGCCCATCGATTGCATAAATTAATAATCGAATCAGTTACAAACCACAAAGTGTTTGTAGTAGAAATTTCAGTATGTTCCTTAACTTGAGCTCTTTCGATAGCCCTCTACGATCTTTGAGTGCGTTAGATCGAGGCTTTTAAATCAAAGTCTTGCACTAGTGCACCTCTGGTCTCTAAAGCTTCAGCGCCTGGAGAGATTAGAGCTGGTGTACCGCCCTCTCCTTATTGTTATTCTCTTTCTTGACAGGAATGAACTGCACCAGTGCAAGAGCGGGATAAAAACTGGCCTTCACAGGAACTTCAAGCTGCTCTTTAGAACAACAAAAGCTGTTTAGGACCGCTCCGATTATGTCATCTGTAAACGCAAAGTAGTGTGTCTGAAAAATCACCCAAGCTAAATTACAGTACCACTCGGTCCCCGTTAAGATAACACACCTATAACACACAGCCACATTACCCAGAGTTCCATGGCACTATGAAGGGAGCTTACAGATTTCCACGGTCCCACGTGGCTTTTATACTGGTTCAGGTTAAAAAAGCACAACTACAGTAGTTAAAGGTAGCAATAGTAGCTTTCATAGTCTAGATTTGATGTTTGAACGCTATGATCAAACCCCGTCCAATCAGATGCAGTCACACAACAAACAGAGGAAGATGAGGATGAAGGAATGGCGTGTTGAGAGAACAGAAGAACGGGCTGATGGTCTGCGGAAAACGATTATCCTCGTGAACCCGAAACCGAGTCCGCCGCTGTTGCCTTCCTCTGCAGTCTTTAGTCTTTACCGTTTAGTCTTTGTGTATTTTTCCACAGAATGCATGATTGTGTGTGTCACTGTGTGAAGGTGTGTAGTTCTGCGTGTAAATGCATGTGTGAGCGGGTGTACGTGTGTTTAGAAGCCCTTGATGTGGCAGTAAGCCTCCAGAGAGGAGAACAGGATGTAGAGGAGCCAGAGGCTGACGAAAAGCATGGTGGTCAGCCCTTTAGCAGTCCGCGGACCCCCCAGCTCACCGCCGATGTCGGGCCGGCGGCGGTACATGAGCACCGCCACGCAGATAAAGGCGAAAATGGTGAAGAGGGTAACAGAGAAGGCCAGGCTACCCGGCTCCACCTTGAAGTCGTGGCCCCTTGAGTTGTGGTAGATGGCGGCGATGGACCAGGCCACTCCGATGCCCAAGAAGACGTTGACGGCGTTGCTGCCCGTCACGTTTCCAATGGACGCATCGGCGTACTGATCCTGTATCGCTGCCACTTTACTGGCAAAGGTGTCTTGAGAGGAAAATGAGAAATAGAAAGAAAGGAGAAAAAAGGTATTAATAGAGTAAGAATAATAATTATCATGATTCATAAACATTCTGATAGACTGATAATAATAAAAATAAGAATAATAAAATAAATTAACTCTTGTATGTATCTATTTATTTTTCTCTATTTTGAAAGATTTAGATAATTATTAAGATTGAGAGGACATTTTTTCTCCCAAAAGTCTAACCTTAAAACATAAAAAAAACATTAAAAGCATTTATGTAACAAAAATACATAGAGGACTGACTAAGTGTATTCTGAGGAATTTAGTTTTGTCTATTTTTATAGGTTAATATTGTAACTACTTGTATAATAAATAAACAAATAAATGAATACAATGTTTAAAACAATTTAAAAAATGTATATATCTGTTAATTTATTCATTATCAAATTTAAATGTAATTATTAAACTTAATTATTTTAAGACTTTTTATGTATTTAATTATTTTGTCGTAAATCACAAAAAACACGAATGTAACAAAAATGCATATATGTGACAAATTTAGTGAGTTTTATGCTTAAAACAAAAAGATTAAAAAATAAATAAATAATAAAATCTAAATAAATTTCCTGAAGACTAACTGAAAACTAACTTTAATTAAAATGAATAATTAAAACTTCAAGTTTTACTTCAAGTACTTCTTGCTTGTCTAAATGTATAACAAACGAAACAAAAAGAATAGTTTTTTTCTGCAGTCTACGCACAAGTATATGTACACACAGTACTCATCTTCTCTCTCTTGCTCGTCTCTCCTTTTTTGGTGAGGATATAATTTTGTAATAACAGCCTGGTTAACCTCTGATTTGAGTTGAAATCAGAGGGCTGTCTGCTGTTTAAACAGTGTGGTTTCAGAGACAGCTGCATGCTAACAGGGTGATCTATTGCAGACAGATGAGAAACCACGAGGATGCTGATTGTGTGTTCTGTCTGGAAATGCCTCTAAATAATCCTATATGCACATCCACTCCCTTTCTAACTCTTTCTTCCTCTATGTCTCATTTAATCTTACGTTCTCTCTCGTTATGCTAACACGGTCCATAACTCATTACTCTGCTGAACTGCTCTGGATATGTTGATGTTATTCGTTGCAGCCTGTGGTCACAAAGAGCCGTTACCCTCATTTAAAGGTCTTGCTATCCTGTGGATATACACTCTAATATTCACACATTCGTATTTACATATTTGTGTTCCTGCAGTGCCTTTCAAGTGAAAATGTATACGAAAATGTTTCAGCACTGAAAATTACATCAAACAAAAAAAGACGATAAAATATGTACTTAAGGACGTTTTGGTTTTCCCAAAAACATTACGCGAAACATGTTCAACATTGAAAATAATAAGAAATGCTTCTTAACATCAAGTCAGCATTTTGCCAAATGCCTTTTAGTTTTGCATATTTATCAAGATCTCAAATAGGTGTTTGAATGTCATCATGAGGCACTCGACAATGAGCGAATTGTGAATCATTTCTGAGTCCAAGGATGCGAACGGCTCAAAGTTGTCATCTGGTAATTACGGTAATTCCAGCACGACATGACTGCAGCACTCAACATCTGTCTAAAAGTGAAGGTTAGAAACTCTCCCTGCAAATCTGACAAAGTATCTGAGAACAACATCAGCCATTTAAGAGCTTAAAGGAGCAAGATGGACTCAACAACATCTCAAAGACACAGCATTATAGAGTGAAAGCTGGGTTTACTATAAAGTTCTTATTTCTGAAATAACATTTTCCTTCTCGTTATGCATCGATGTCCTGTTATGCTGTTGTAAACAACAGCATGGATGGAGCCGTTTCCATAGCATTACCATGGAAATTCTCAGTTAAGGCTCAGCTAACACCCAGTCTGGTGTAAAGTCCTGCCAAAGAGGCTGGCAGCGTGTGGACGACAACTGCCGTTAATGTGGGTGTCATGGCAATGAAAAGCTTCATCGCAGAAAGATGCTCGGGAGCAGTTAATCATTACGGACTTAAACGGATCAGCGTTCCAGACTGTTGTATACTTTGAAACTGTTATAAACCTCAAACTGCTTACGTTTGCACATAGATGCAAATTTGTATTAAAAAAACGGCCACCCATATCGTTTAAATGAGTATTTTATAGACTACAAATATCTCTGTGGCTCAGCCAAACAGCCAATATAAGTCTGCGCTAGTGAATGCAAAGCGGACTAAATAACTAAAATTCACTTTAATTAACTTTTTATATTACCACACTTTAGCGACACTGCATTCAGAAGATGCACGTCAGTCAACAAACCCATTTCCATTTTAAATGAATCGAGCTAATTATTCATTCAAGATATTATATGCTGAATCTAAAGGCTTTGTGTTCTGTTTAAAAGCATTGGTGAACGTTGCCTTATCAGTCATTGTAAATTTTTTCTTTGCCTGGTTTCTGGCTGCTCACTTGGCTAATTGGAAGTTCAGTTGTTTCCCCAGTACTCAATACGGCTTTCATTTCCCGTTATAGATTGACACATCTGCTAACTGCTCAATAATGCTCCGTTCAGTATGCATCGTGCGGCATTTGTTATTTTGTCAAACTGTGCAGAAAAACAATCCATGGATGTGGTTGTAAACCTTTCACTAGAACATTTTTTAAAGGTTTGCTTTGTTTACCTACAATGATTTTGAATTTTGACCTGCTACAAGATAAATGTGTAAGTACCACATTGTTTTTGGTACTGTAAAAATAAAAAGGGCATTCACTTCCAGAATGAAAACTTCCCAAGTCATCCAAGATGTTCATATCGTTCTTCAGTCGCAAAGAAATTCATTTTTTTGTTGAAAATCTTCCAGGACTTCAACAGGGATCATTGGGTTGAAGGTCCAAACTGTAGTTTTTATGCAGCTTGAAAAGAACTCTACATGATCCCAGCTGAGGAATTAAGGTCTTATCTAGCAAAACCATTGGTTATTCTTTCAAAAATAAAATAAATAAATAAAAATGTTTATACTTTTTAACCACAAATAATTGTCTTCCACTAGTGACTTGCATTGCGTAATCACATTATAAATGTCATGCACAGTAAGTTCTTCGTCTGAGTACTCCTGTTTAAAAGGTGCAAAAAAATCCAAATTTTCTACTCCAACTTTATCTGAACTTTGTTAATAAACAAATTTATTTGACTTTTTTAGTAGTTTTTTTTTTTTTCATAAAGAAAGAAAGACATCTTGGATGATATGGGGGTGATTACATTTTCAAGAAATTTATCTGGAAATTCTGGAAGCGAAATACACATTTAAATAGTTTTCAACAATTAATTGAACTTTACTTAAAATGTAAGATTTTCTAAGCTTTAGGCCCTTTTTTCTGACAATAAGGAAAAGACATCTTCCCATAGATTATATAGTTTCCTCCTCACACAAACTCTCCCTGGTGATTGGTGGTGAATGGTGATTTTAGCTGATAGGGTACAATGTAAATTATTTTGATCTGATAGGGTACAATGTCTCTAAGGGCTGCTGGGAAAAACCGCTTGGATGTAATTGTCTCCTAAAACAAAAAGCACAACAGCACTTCTCTTAACATCTGATGTACTCCTACTAAGGCAGTCACGGTATTAGAATTTCACTACACCATTATCTTGGACAAAAGAACTCATGACAGTGATATCATCACTATATCAAGTAATAGACAATGAGATTTTGTGTTTTACCTTTTTTTGGCCAATGAATAAAATACTTAAATGAATAAACTTCTCAGCATGAATTACAAATTCTAACTAGCACAGTTAAGTTCACTTGTGCTTTTGCATTTTGTACAGGTGTAGGTCCTAACATTATGTTTATAGTATACATCTGATTACTTTCAAATAGGGTTTATTTGTGTGTTTTATTAACTCGCTGGCAAAACACTTCAGCAAACTGCTGTTCATTAGCTTAGCACATGCAGATCAACATTATTGGTTATGATCGAATTTAAAAGCAACGATATTCACTTAACATTTTTCTTTTCCAAAACCATCAATATATTATTCAAAATATAGCAATTAACATGATATTCTGATGTCAGGGCTATTTCCTTGTATAAACCCCACGCTTATTGCCAATATTGCAAAAGCCCTATTACCAAGATATCAATCTTTCATTTCTTAAATATCAGTTATTACCAATACTGGTATACTGCAACATCCCTAAGCTTCACAAATTGTTCGGCATAAATGCATAGAAATGGATTTATTACCAGAACAACATGAACATTTATTATAAAACAGAGTTCTAAAATGCTAAAAGTAAATATGAAAAATGGGACACTGAAGTACTGTTTTTGTACACAAACTGTGCTACTCAATCAATATTTAATTAATGCTTCTTTTTTTTTTACTGCAATACAATTTGGGGCCAAGAAATTCTTAAGGAAATGTAACTATTTGATTAAGAGATAGTTATATCCATGTCTTTATGGCTTTTTATTCCATTGTTGTTTTGGACCCCATTGACTTCCAACGTATGGAAAAAAAAGCATGATTAAAAAAAATATTTGTATTCCACAGAGTAAGGAAAATCACGCAGGTTTGGATCGACAAGAGGGGGAGTAAATAATGACAATAATAACATTTCCGGGTGCACTATCCCTTTGAGGATGTTTTGAGAAATGACTAATTAAGGCAATGATGTCCTTGTGCGTGCATGACATTGTCCACGTATGCTGGCTTTTACTGGAAAGCAAGATGCAAATGCAAGAAAATGATTTTCTGTGGTGAGATGAGAAGAGCAAAGGGGCAAGAAATAGAGGATGAAAAGAAAAGAAATGGGGTGAGTGAGGTAAAGAGGGAGAAGAACAGCATTAGAGCGAGAGATGGGAAGGCTTCTGCGTTCTGCTCTCTCAGCGTTTTCTCTATGAGCAGTCCAGTGTGTCTGGAATACTAAACATGGGGAACAGGCACTGCTCTTCCAGTGTGTGTGTGTGTGTGTGTGTGTGTCTGCTGTTTTAAATAACAGTTATCATGACTGATGAAGGTAATATATGGAGGTGCAATGTAGCAAGGAGCTTTAGTCTGCATAATTATATGATATACAGTCTCATAATCATAGCCTTGCACGTATGCACACACACACTCACAAGTGCTTGGACATCTGCATTTTATGATAAACTGCTATATGTAAATACAAACATGGGTGGCTAAAACACAAAAACCATGTCACCCACTCGCCCCTCTCTTTCTCTCTCTCACCTGGCACTGAAGTTCCCAGCGCTACAAACACCACTGCTGTGACAGAGTCTTTGAGTCCGACGGTGCAGCCGAAGTGGGATGCCAGGTCTCCGATGAAAGCCGTCAGAACGCCAATCATAATGATTGACACCACAAAACACGCCCACCCGTTCCAGTAATCAGTGGGCGGGACAAAGGCAAAGAGAACTTTCCAGAAGACCGTGAGGAAATGCATGACATAATCGAAGCAGGAGGGGAGCTTCTCCTCTCCGCATTCTTCATCGTCATCATCCTCACCTGCAGGAAGATAATGAGAAATAATTAAATATGACTTTATAGAAGGTTAATAAACCCCTATGCGCTGTAATTTGGCACATGACTCATCCACATGATTCAGAACTTGCCAGAACAACTCAGCAACCCCCTACCAATCACCCAAAACATCAGCATTTATCGGATGCACCAAAAATGCAGCAGCGACCTCGCAACTGCCTAAACTTTACCTAAAACCACAAACCAGTTCAGCCGTCATGGCAGTATAGTTGAAACTTTCACATACACAGACACTTTATCTATATGTAGAGCACACAGTGTGTGTGTGTGTGTGTGTGTTCAGGAAGGTTGTAATCTGTTTGATATTCTGTTGGTGCTGCGTTTCCTTGAGAGTGTAAAGAGAGCAGCTTCCAGACACCCACACTGCGCTCTCTGACAGGTGAGGCTGTTCCTTTAAAGTGTGATTAGATGCTACAGGATGTTCAGAAATCTCGCTTATTCACAGCAGCGGCCGAGAGAAAACACATTCAAGGCTCTGGCAGGGGATTTGGTCATTGTTTCGCCAAGACAGTCATTCTGTTCACGGGCAAAAACCGCACTGTGATTAAACGGATTATTGATAAAGTAGATGCTTAGACAGAACACTCATAATGATCTGTATCAAATAAAACAAATGAGAATTTGGATTTAAAGAAAACTGAATCATTGAAGATTCAGACAGAAATGTTAGCGGATGCGAGTGTATATGTTTATTTCATCACAGCTCAAGAGTATTTGAAGGACACAGTGACGTTTGCCCTCATCGCGTGCACGCGTGTAAATGTGCACACGTCTGTGCTAAAGAGACAGAGAAGGTCAACTTGATGCTTTATGTGTGTCTGGAGGGAGTAAACGTCTCATAAACGTGCATCAGTTTGCTTTCGGACTGTAGTCACCATACATGCATGCACAACTGACAATCAACTTTCAAAGTGAAATTTTATAACAAACTATTCTATATAAATCTAAATATAGTTTCTACAGACTGACCTTCACAGACTTCTACATTTGTCCACAAAGAAAGTTATTATTTTCAAAATCAGATTACATTTGACAATTATTTTGCCCTAAATGAGTACATATTATAAACTAATAATTGTAGAATTTTTTTAATTGTTATTGTATTGTACAGTGTATACTTTTATACTAGAAATTAATAATGTGAATTGTATTTGACACACACACACACACACACACACACACACACATATATCTTAGTAATTTTGGCTTTATCAGTTTTTCATCAAATATTTATATTTTATTTCAGCTTTATCTCAATTACCGAAAAAGATTTTTAAAAGTTTTAGTTAACAACAACACTGAATTTAACCCTCAGAGATTATTAAGAATTATTTGTTTATTCTAAATTATGAAAAAAAAAAAAAAAAAGTGTCATTATTTTTCCAATTCCAAGGACAACTCCTGAAAGTCTCCAAAGGGAGGTATGCATGACATGCAACTTCTCAGGACAATTTTGAAACCAATCTATAGATAAGTCAACCCACATACACTCAGTGCTCATGTTGTTTACTCTCTCCTTATCTTTCGATATAAATCACCTCGCTGTGCAGCAGAGTCTGACATTTAGCAAAGCTTTTAAACTTTAAACTCTTCAATTTACCGCCATTAGCTGTAGACCTTTTATGCTTCTTTGTCCATATCTGTGTACATTTGCGTTTATGTGCATGTGTGTATCTGCTTGTCCTGATAAAACATTATGGAGAAACGTCTGTTCCGTTCTCAGTAGCGCTAGATAAAAAAGAATCCAGTTTTCCATTTGTCATCTGTCAGTGGTGGCAATGATTAATGCATGTTTGATGTTAGGTAGGACGTTCATGCTGCTTTTTCTATAATGAAGGTGAATGGTGACCAGGGGCTACCAAAGTCCAAAAAATGCGAGACAACAAATCTGAATGAAATTTGAAGGAAATGACTCACAAGAGCAATTCATATGGGTTTAGAATGACATGAGGATGAGTAAATGATGACACAAGCTTCCTTTTTAACATTTACATAAATTAAAGATTATTTAACATGCAAAAATATATATTTTGGAAATTCTAGAATAACCAACATCGCTGTAGATAGTTTATAAAAAAGACTTGGTCTGTACTGGTGATTACAGGTCAGTTCTGACAGCATACAGAGCAACATACATGCACACACAAAGGCTTTTAACCTTGCTTTGCCCCAGAGCACAAATTGGCACACTGAGAGGTGTTCAAGTGTGAATCACTAAGTCACCAACACCTGATCCACACAAACACACGCGTACACACTAACACAGCTAGAGAAGCAGCCTCTATGATCATCAGTCTCTCTGAGGTCGTGCTGTGAGTGCTAATTACTTCAGAAAAAATTACTTCTCTTTCTCATCCTATTTTCTTTCTCTCCTTTGCCCAGGGAACGGAGACTCCTTTGTGTAGCCCTGAGAGGGGTAAAGCTGCAATTTTGGGATTTACTTGAGAAACACTACAGCCATCAGGGGGCGCTTTACAGCAGAGAGTACCAGCACTTCTAATGGAAACCATAAATAATAACATCTGATGAAATCTACATAACCCAGGGATGTCTAATCCTTCTCCAGGAGGGCCACTTTCCAGCACAGCTTAGCTTTAACCTTATAAAACTCACTCAAACCAGCTAATCAAGCTCTTTAGGTGTTAGAGCAGGCTAAACTCTACAAGAAGATGGCCCCCAGGAGCAGGAGAGGACACCCCTGATAACCAAAAAAAAACAAAACTGTTTTATAATAGCAATAATAACATAAAAGTCTTGCAGGAACTCCTGGCAACACTTATGAGTGATTATCATCTCGAATGAGATGTTCCTTTTTAATGAGTCACTAAATCAGACCTCCCAATGTTCCTCACAAACTGAATCACTCACCAGCGCTGACTGTGATGGCCTCGATGAACTGGTCCCTCCAGCTGTTGGTGCCAACCAGAAGAGCCAAGTTTGTCTTTTTAATCAGCTTATCAACTGTATTCTATAGTGAAAAGTGAGAGACAGCACACAAAGAAAATGAATGACCGCTTCATTATATTCCACTGCAACTTAACAGGAATAAACAAACATAAATACACTTCAGACGCAGCGGTCCACAGTTCATCGAGTGCTTCTGACTGCTCTCTGGTCTACCCCGCCGTGAAGTGTGTGTGGGTTCAGAGAGTGTGTATGTTTCAGCACGACGAGTGCGTGTGGGCTAAAGAGCACGCGTGTGCATGTGGATCGTCCTGAAGTGTGCGGAGGCGATCGATGAGATGCCAGCGTTTAAGATTTCTGAACTTCCCTGACAGATTGATCTTGTGTGCTTCTATAAGCAACAATAAGGAACTATTTTTCTGCTGAAAAAAAAATTCATATATTTCTGATTCATAAGTGATATAAAATGTTAGTTAGTCAAATCTAAAATTTTCCACAACATAACATAATTGGAGCTTATATTAACTATTAGACACTATAATTGGCTAAAGTTTACTATATACATGTAAATAGTTCATATAATAATGAAACAAATTTTAAGTCATTACAAACTTGTTTAACTTTTTTCAGCAGAACATAACAAAACCACTTCAGACACTTGATTTTCATTGTATAGACAAATGTACACACAAACTTAAAAAAAAATATCTTCATTTGTGTTTTACGGGTTTAGAACAACATGAGGTTAGTAAAGGTTCTGCGTTTCTGTAATGTGATTTATGAATAAATTGGGCACTGTGTAGCTAAATGAACACACCTTGAACTCATAAGATTCCTCAATGATAACCTCCAGTTTAGGGTGATCGCCTAGCATTGGCTTTCCCATTTCAGCGATGCGTCGTTCCTCTTCCTCTTCGCCTGTCAGAGGCTCCACCTCTTCCTGCCCCGTCTCCTTCTCCTCATCTGAAAACAAAAACACCAGTCAGGGAGCAGAAAACAACCACCTTATACTTTAAATGATCATCTAGAGTGTGTTTGTGGATCAATAGGCTTCTGTGGATAAACTGGATTGTGTAAATACATTGCATGAAAATGCTACAGCGAACACAAGAATTTGTCTCTGTGGTGGAAAGTCCTATAAAAGGTCAAAATCACAGATCTTCGTTGATAAATTTAGAAAATGGGTCCATTTCATGAAACATGCTTTTATAATAGAATACACATAGACCACTGTGACCCTGTATATGAGAAATATGTCAGGGGCAGGATTTTTCCTTCATTTCTTTAATGTGATGAAGCTTCTATGGGCCCAGTGGGATTCTGGGTAAGTAAGTGTGTGATATAAGCCACCCCTGACCACATGACTGGGTTTAGCCCAATCAATCACCCACATTCACACACACAATGAAATGAGAGGGTCAAAGGAAAGCAGCAGATGCAGACCTAAAGGCACGGAGGTATGATGAGGTTTGGAAAGGAAAACAATTAGGTTACAGTAGAGACACATGCACACACTGATGTGGACAGACAAAGGGGAAGGCCTGGGAAAGAAGAAAATGAAAATCCTTTGGGCAACACCATGGTGATTTCAGCCAGTCCTATCACATATATTCTCTCTATCACTTTCTCTTTCTGTCTCATTTATTTCATATTTCTTCTTAGTTCACGAGCTCAGCTGGCACATCGGCTACAACAGCAACAGTCATAAAACAATGTTATGATGACTACATTCCCAAGCTCAACACAAACATGAGCCTCATAGGCAGAAACGGCTGCGTAAACGAATGAAATATCTAATGGAACAAATAAATCTCAAGCCACAAATGAACCCTGAGGCATTAGTGGAGGAATCCAGCGCAAGATTCTCTGTCAGATTAATGGCAGAGCAGCTCGCCCCTGTAGCCTAAACAGTCTCTCTCTCTCTCTTAATATTTTACGCCCATCTTTTTCTTAGACTGCAAGTTCTATTACTACACGGTTTTCCTCACTTGTCTGCCTGTTGATGTGTGCGGTAACAAAATACTCACGTCTTTCTGTTGCCTTTGGTTGCATTTTTTCCACAAAGCTTATGTGTCCCCCCAAGTCTTATACACCAATTCAACTCTTCTTTGTTTATAGTTTTAGCATGTACAGTATAACAGCCTCTCATTTTAAAAAGATGTTCTACTGTATCTTGTTTGGCTAATTGGAAAGCATGCAATAAATCAAAAACAAGAACTGAGTGGACAAACTGTAATGGACCTGTTTGAACAATTGTAGGTACTGAAGAAGACTGACCAATAACTAGCTGGAGAGCAGCTGAAGAGGAACAGGCTAGGGTTGGGCGATGTTGACCAATTTGGCATCGTACGATGTCTAATGTGAAACATCGCGATGGACATCGTCGTCGTAGGCGGCGGTTGTTGGGGGGGGGGTTGTTTAGTTGTAACTAGAACACCAAGCCCTGCCCCACGACTGACAAAAATGACAAAAACAGTGTTTGCGCGAGCAGGTGAGAGAAGATCGAGCGCAGGGATGATCGCATGCGAGTGCTTTAATTGCATGCGGATGACACATCAAGCGCTCGCAAGGATTTGAAATGAGCTGGCGGGCCACGTTTCTTCGCATGTACATCTGTTTTCCTCGCGCGGAAATGATTTACTGCACACGCCGGCATCAGTGGTGCGCTCGCTTATAGACCTTTCTCACAGAAACCGGAAATACGCTATCGCAGTGTATGTACACTTCCTGTGTAATGTCAAAACAGCATACAGCCGGCTAATTTAAAAATGGAGAGATTCTACAAGACGTCCCTAATGGGTTTGCAAAGTTCACCTTTGCCGACTTGACAAGAGTCGTTGAGGAAACTCTGTAACAAAGTGGAACAAACTGGATAAAGGACATAAATGCTTCCCCGAAGAGTTTATCCATAACTTTCAAGGTACGTCACAGGGATATTCTAAAACGCTTAACGTAGCTTTAGCACCTAAAACCTGAAAAGGGAAACCCAAATTGCTGTCAGACCTTCCTTGTAATAAATACTAACTACTGTCAAATGAACGAGCCCATATTCAACAGATAAAGTGAGTAATATCACGTTCAGCATTTTCTCCCCCATAGAAGTCCATTATAAGAGCAGCTAAACGTAATATTATTTACTGAATAAGAGCTTGTTTTTACTATAAATAAAATTTGACAAAAGTTTGGCTTTCCCTGGTCATTGTTAAGGTATGTTAGACCATGTTAAGCGGTTTCCTTATAATGGACTCCTATAGGGGTGAACGCTTAAACGTGATATTATTCACTTTATATGTGGAATAAGAGCTTGTTCTTTTGACAGTGACAAGACTTTACTATGAATAAAATTTGACAGAAGTTTGGTTTCCCCTGGTCCTTATTAAGGTAACATAGTGTCCGTTAAGCCACGTTAAGCCGTTTCCTTATAATGGATTTCTATGGGGAGAAAACGCTTAACGTGAGATTATTAATATCAACAATAATATTAATAAATATTAGCAAATTATTAGTGTGTCCACTTACACCTAGGGCTAGGGTTATGTATGGATAGGATAGAGGACATGTACTTTATTAAAGCAATAAAACAGTCGTGGTCGTGATGTTAAAAACAGTATGACATTCACTTTCTGCCTTTGGTCCAAGCGAATGTCTTGTGTGTAGCAGCTAGCAACGATTGCCTAACGTTAGCGTTAGCCGAATGCTGGCATCACCAGTTAACATACATACATACATATATATATATATATATATATACACACACACAGTTTTTCATCTTCCTTCTTTGTTAGCAGGGAAGGAGTGGAAAGATAAATAAGGCTGCTTTTGGGAATTGCAAGAACAGCCCGGTACGCTACAACAACTCTTGCTCAATGCTTGCGCTATCTTTGTTGTTTACCTGGTTACCGGTAGAACATACCGGCATACCGGGGCGGAAAAACGTTTACACAGCAATTGCGTATTTCCGGTGCAAAATACGGAAGTTGTGAGAAAGGTCTATTAATGGCATAGATTTGCCGCCATAGATTAAGTGTGTTTTTCGTGAGGTGGTTGCTGCTGCTGCGGCGGGGCGGAGGATCGTGATACCGGCTCAGCATAGTGATGTCTATCGGCCATCGGCGATGGACAATGGCATCGTCTATCGACCCAACCCTAGAACAGGCTGGACAATAATTTTGTTTGATTAATGTCATGCATAGAAGCAAAAATGCATTTACATACCATAAAACAACATTATTAATAATTCAATTGAATAAAATAAAATAAAATAAAATAATTCTTTCTAATTACATGTGATGGAGTATTTAAATTGTTTTATTATTTTTTTTAACCAGTAATCAAAGTAAAACATGATAAAACACTGGGATTGCATGCATCACTGAGATGTGAGTGTGATACAGCCACAGAAAAAAATCTGAAAGATGCATAGGAAGCAAATAGAAAGAGCAACAGAAAATGTGGCACATCTTCTGTGTAATAAAGTAAGGGCAATTTAAAAATGAATTGGTTGCATTTTGATACTGCTGCATTTTGTTTTGTATTGTCTGTCCACGTGAAACACAACATTAGGATTGGCGAGTCATGTTTGTCTGCGTGTGTAAACTGATATTGATTTAATAGGCTAAGGTTCCTTCTTCCTTGTTTTGTCCTTGAAAACAGAGGTATCATTATCTATCGGCAGCTTGGTGCTGAACATCTTGCATGTGCGCGCACACAAACACACTCCATCCAGCCATCCATTCCTTTTATTTTCATCCAACCATCTCTCCGGCTGTCCTTTATATTTCTAGTCTCTTCTTTTCTTCTTTCTTTTATCCTAAACAATCTCTTATGTACAGTTTGGAGATTTTGAATCATCCAGGGCTCTTCCACATGTCTTACAAGCGAAGCTAATCAAAGGCAAATGGACTTGATTATTAATTATTTTGAAGTGTGTCTTAATCAGTTTTTTTGTTAATCACTGATGAAGTCAGGATGAGTGGCTAAACTTCAAAAAATGTATAATTAAAACCAGCTGCATTTGATTTGAACTCTACCAGTTGTTCCTCTATCTTTTATGTTCCATGTTTTAACCTCTGGATCTTTTTTATTGTATCTTATATTCATTGTGCATCAAACACAACATTAATAAAAACAACCGAATATCAAGAATTAAATATAAACATGATAAAAACCATTTGATACACATCAAAACATTGAGGTACTGGGAAAAAGAGCCGTTTTGTTTCCTGGAAAATAAATGTTTATCTAAATGTGAGATGAAGCACACTCGAACAGCCTTGGCTTTGAAAATAGTCTTTTTAGCTCCCCTAATCTCTCCTCATGATATACAGCCCAGCATCTGAACTCATTTGCTGGCGTGTCTTGACGTTTCCTTTGTGTCTAGTTATGAGATTATTGCGGAGAAACAAAATTAAACAGTTCACTTTGAAGCTTTCTCCCTGAACCTGCAAATATTCTGAGCACACCCTATTTGGTAAACTACAATAAAGATTGTGTAAGAGACTATAAATTAAAGGGTCATATCAATCTTTTGAAAAAAAGTGTTTTGTGTACAATCGAGTGTGGATAAAAAGCAATGATCCTTGACTAACATTGAAACAAGTCGAATTTGGCTCCTGCTGTATGTGTAACGTTTGTGTGTTAATGTGCAAGAAGTTGTGTTCTCAGCGAAAACAAATAAATGTCATTAAATTAGTAAGACAGCACACCGACACCAGGAGAGAAAGAGAGAAGGTGAGACTCTGCCCAGAGGAAGAGAAGAGTAAAAAGCAAAGGAGACACTGTGAGAGGGAGAGAAACCTCTGTATACTGTCCATCCTCTCCTTCTCCAAAGTGGCGTCTGTAGCTCTACGCAAAAGCTGCATTGCTTATCGTATTCCTCTCGATTGAGAACCCTGACTGATATCGTCTTCCTGCAGAAACAAGACAACAGGAGGGGGGTTGGAATAATGCATGCATGATACACACACACACACACACACAAGCAAGCACACACGAGGGCCTGGCCGGAGGGCTGTCAATAGTGTACTTTGGCCTGTAGTTGATCCCGATGATGATCCCGAGCAGAGAAGGTTCAGACTGGTGTTGTGTGTGAGTGTGTGTGTGTTGTATGTGCGATTTCCTCTGCAGGCTCAGGCCACGCCCCCCACCTTTCTTCTCATTGGTCTCTACGAGCTGGGGTTCTCCAATCTCCAGGAAGAAGCTCTTGTTCTTCTCATATTCTTCGTCATCAATTATCCTGACTTTTATTGTTTTGCTGGAGAGAGGGGGAAAGAAAGAGAAAGAGGGAGAGGAAGAAAAGAGTGAGGAAAAGACAGGCCAAGGGGAAAAGAAGAAAGATAAACGGCATGCAGTCATGCACAGGCAGACCGTCAGAATAAGAGGATGATGCAAGAGAGAGAGAAAGAGAGAGAGAGAGCAGCCTCACAAGTCTGATTGGAAACACACATTCACAAACACTGATACAATCTATAGTGCGACTAATATTTCTACTCACTCAAACAAAATCTATTTATGTTGGGCGGATCCTACATTTATTACATAAATGTATATTTTTAAACCCCCATATGGACGGTTTTACTGTATATATATATATATATATATTTTTTTTTTAAATTCT
Organism: Enteromius paludinosus; assembly: GCA_032361165.1. Taxonomy (NCBI): domain Eukaryota; kingdom Metazoa; phylum Chordata; class Actinopteri; order Cypriniformes; family Cyprinidae; genus Enteromius; species Enteromius paludinosus. The sequence continues at coordinate 7,834,972 of JAUMHQ010000078.1, read as the reverse complement.
TATATTATTTCATATTTGTACATTTGTTACATTATTTACTTGGTAAGCAAATTTATTTGAAAAGCAAATTCATAAATCAATATATGCTGAGGAAAGTCACCAAATGATTTGATCATTTAAATCATAATGCAAAGACATTACATTACTGTAGATTAAAAAATTTAATAAGTCAATATACTGTTTGTTTTATTTCCATATCAGTAAACATAAGATTTGTAATCGGGTTTATAAATATACTGTATATATATATATATATATATATATATATATATATTTTTTTTACAGCTTATTTATTTTTGTAATCACACACAAAAAAAAATTCAATTGATATCCCTATGAATAAATATGTAGTAAATATATACAGTAAATATTTACATATAATAAGGCTAAGAGTTATTTTACAAAAAGAAAATTTCAAGATGTGGGTCTGCGTATGAGTTTAAATATGTACCGTTCTAAAATGCAGTCAGTGTCTTGTGAATTAGTCAACGCGGCATATTTATAAGATTTATAACAGCTTCAGTTGCATATTAAATAAAATCAATGGATGTGCGGATAGACTCCAGTTTAAATGCTCATTCATTTAGCTCCGAGTTCTCTGACTCAAGAACCTCTCAAGCTTATTCTCACATTTTTGGCTTTGCCTGAATTCTTCCTCACCTGCACGCTTACTGTAGAAGGAACACTCAATACAAACCTCAAACCAACGACACCAACCATCTCCCAAACTAAACTAAATCCTTCATACACACATTCAGACCACTTGCAGCTGTATGTTTGCATGACCTTTCTCCAAGAACAACCGCAGCGCACAACATTACAACCATAAAATCTCCACAACCAACCATGTCACATTAGCCTGATGTCATGATTAAAGTCAACAGGAAATCTAAATTGACTCCTGGCCTACATTATTTTTTTTTTCACACTGGATATCAAGTATCATGGCTGACGTTGTAGTAATGTTTCATTAAATGTTGTTTGTGCTCTACATTTAAAGGGGTCCTATTATGCTTTTTCAGTCAGTGTGTAGAGCGTATGTTTGGGCATAAAAAAGATCTACGAAGTTACAAATCTGAAGCTCCACTCCAAAGGGAGTTATTTTCAAGCACTTGAACGAATGGCTAGTTTGGACCACACTGTTTTCCAGTATTTGTGATGTCACAAAGTGGTCTATTAAAATAATTCCCATCTACAGAAACACAAAAGCATGCTTCAAAATTGAAACCCAGTGGAGGCAGTTTTATATCAATGCATTTCTGAAGGAAACTGACAGAAGTTTTGGATGTCATTTTGATTTCATTTTGCATGTAACGCCTGATAAAGGGCATTTGTGAGCGGAGCGCTGTTTGGTGTACAGCGTTACCAGGGAAACCTTAATCTTTACCAAGACAACAGCATCTCCAGCTGGCAGAGAATGAATTTGCTTTTAGTTATTCTGCCTACGTAGCTGTTCGCAGGACAACCAATCACAACACATTTAGTTTTTCAGAAGGCGGAACCACCAAGCATAATAGTACGTGCTAAGACACACTTACAAAAAAATCAAGACATAATAGGACCCCTTTAAGTTTATAATTTAAATCCTTTTAAGAAGAACAATGATGTGATAAAGCTTTAAAAATTCCTGGCAACTGATGGAGAGTGATTATGAAAAATCATTAGCGCTCAGCAAAATGTTTTTGTTATAAAACATCTAAGCCAACTGAACAATATCCAGACTTACAGAGTCTTACAGAAACGCACAATCCCTTCCAACCGTCATCGATCTTCAATTAAGACACAGGTGCTACGGCAAGAAAGACAGGAAATGCATGGAAGACAGAAGAGTTATCAAATGCTGGCATATGCTTCAGGGAAGACCAATAAACGTAAACACCCTCTGTCTTTGTCTCTCTTCATTTCCCGCTTCTCAAAGACAGCTTCGTATTCCTTCCATCCCATTGCTTTTCAGAAACACAGTGTTAGATTATTTCCAGATCCACACTGTCAGGTGTGTGTGTGAGACAGTGTGTGGGAATGACCCTCTTCACTTCTCATCTGAATGTGGGTTAGGTTCAGCTGAGGTCAGGGCAGCGCTCTAATGCTACATCAATAAGTCATAGAACTGCTTTTACACACACACACAAAGGATTTGGAATGACAGCACATGCCATTTTAGTATGTGTGTGTGGGATGTTTTTCTATTTATTCTTTGTACCTTTTGTTCTTATCAAGTGTCTTTGACATCTGTAATTACATCTGTCATTTATAGTTACTGGACACTTGCTTTATTTAATTACTCCTAATATCTCCCTCTCTCATTTGGAATGATGTATCACATTTATAATTGTATTAGACAATGGCTATTGAATCTGACAGAAAACAAAGTGATTTTGTAGATGAGATGTTAATTAGAAGTGTTCTTGAGCTCTTGTGAATAGCGGCAGAAGTTTTATCAATCACAAGAATGAACGCATTATGGTGGATGTTTCACAAGCAGTTTGTGCTCTAGAAGGGAAAAAGTGTGACCACGTGACAAACAATCATCTGCTGAACACGCTGTCAGATCATCGTTTCACACCTTTCAAAACTATTGCCTGCATAGCTTTTTACTGGCGGAGCTATTTAACCAGTGTGACTGCAAAATAAATCATATTTACCTGAGCTGAGATTGATCGAAGTTTAAAAAGAACTCAATGAGATGATAAAGATGTGTTTATCATGAAATAATGGTGACAAAACACATCGAGCTGCATGTAAACACAAACATACAGCGGGTAGTCTGATTCACAAATGAAGGAATCAAAGGAGTTGATTTGTAAGTAAATGACTCTCAGTCTGAAAAATCCTTTGCTGCATGAACTCACTGACTCACTGTTAATGACTCATTAAATTTTATGTTATTAACTGCAGGAAAGTTCAACAAAATGAAGCAAATCTGTTTGTGTTTAGTATATTTACTGACAGATTGTTCAGTTGAAGGGCAGGGTTTTATTATTTATTTTTTGCAAAATGGTAATTTTCTTTACTGAAAGGTTATTCAAATAGCATATGGGTAAAGTGTTTTTTGTAGTAAATAATTGAATAATTAAAATAATATAAAAGAAAAAAAAATTCTATCATAGTGGACTTAATTCTGAACTTTTCTATATTGATTTATTTTCAGATTAAATCTAACTCTCAAACTAACCTTTCTGCTATGTATATAAATGTAAATAAATCTTTAAATACTTCATAAGTTGATATATATACATATACATATATATATATATATATATAATGTTTTTTTTTTAATATAGCATGTACCTCCATGTAAAGCCTCGTGCGAACCATTGGCTGTTCTCTACAATGAGGGCAATTTCACTTTTTACTATTCATGTGGGCACATTTGATGACCTGACACACACACACACGTTGGTTTTTGTGATTTATGGGGACTCCTAAACTCAAAAGGTTTTTATACCATACAAACTGTATGTGGTATTGTCCTACACTGACCCTACACCTAAACCTACTGTACCCCTTA
>JAUMHQ010000078.1:7816062-7831364 GCA_032361165.1 Enteromius paludinosus | reverse complement strand
ATTACGGGGACACTGAAAATGTCCTCATAAATCACCTACATATTGTAATACCTATGTCATACCCATGTCATTATATAAATTTGTGTCCTCATAAACCACATAAACCCGCACACACACTTGATATGATTGACATGAACACACACAAGCCTCTTGTATTCAATACAGCATTTCTCTCCTTGTTTTGCATTACAGTAGATGACTCTGACGTTATGGGTGCACCATGTTTCCCTCAGAGAGTGCCTGTCTCTCTTTAGCAGCTCAAATGTGAGCCTGCAGGAAATCAAAGCATGCTTTAGATTAAGCCAAATGGGCAGGGGTTTGTGGGATATGCTTGGGGTCTTGAATCTCTGATCAGGGTGTTACATAAAGCTGCTCCAATTCATGCCTGACCAGAAACCAAGCGCTGCCACATGAAATCACATACATGCTCACGTTTATGAAAGACACAGAGAAGCATAATGCAGCACACACAAATGATATGACATTATCTGTTCATTAGCATATCTGCATTGCAGTAGCCTTGATCGGAAGAGCTCCTGAAACACACACACACACACACGCAACAACAACATAATTTAAATTAATTTTCAAACTGCTCTTTAAAATACATATATAGCTTATACACTTCATCAACCGCTTCCTGTTTGAAACTATCTTCGGATCGATGCTTCTAGAGGATGTGCAGACACGTTTAATAGACCAGCTGTGGGACAGTCGGGAAGCTTGGACTCAAACATCCTTGCTGCAATGCTTGCAGCTTATCGCCCATTGCTGCTGCATTACAGTGAGTTAGCGACAGCAGTGATGTGAACACACCTTTGGGTCCGATCTATCATCCGCTCCATGCTCAAGTTTACCAGGTTTAGGTCAGTGTAGCTGGACTGGAATGAGATCCAGACCTACTAGCTTAGCCAAAACCACACATACACACACAGTTTGACTTACAGCGTCCAGAAACATTTGCCAGCAATTAGATCTACGCTTAGCAACCGGGAAAGAGCCAAAATAGAGCTACTTTTCAAGTGTGATTTACCAAAGGCCACATTACACTGCATGTAAGAGAGACAGAGAGCAAGAGAGAGACTGAGAGTAATGTAACCTCTTTAAAATTCAAATCATGTCTGCTCCTTAACACAAGGAGGAGCCACACTAAATCAATACGAGCTGACTTGTGTATGTGTGAGTAGATATGGGTGTGAGCATATTTAAAAATTAAATATATGGGTATTTACTCTTTTATTTGGTGCCCATTTGGTGAGACAGAGGATGGAGAATCCCTAAGAATGATTTGCGCCCGCTGATAATGCTGCTTATTCGCACATGCTGCACAAATAAACAACATAGTTTTAGCAGCCGATTCACTGCAGGAATTATGCAAATCAGGTAACAGTGCAAATCACAGACTGTATAGCATCACTACTGCAAAATAGACACCTGAACTGGCTCCTTAAAAATGGACAGAGAACTCTTTTTTCCATCATTTGACGAGTTACTGCTGCCACGATAAATAAAAAACACAATCTGCTCATTTTAACCTGATTGCAGTTATGATAATAGTTGAATTTAAATATGCCTGAAACAAATAATACTAATAATCCTAGTAAATTATGAAACCAAAATAATAGCATAAGTAGCGTTATTAATTACATTTAAATAAGAACATTTTATTGCATAAATATAAAACTGGATATGGTACTGTAAGTGAACGTAAAAACCATTAAACTATGGAAAATTCAAACTGAGTGTACTGGAGAGTGTGTGTATTTGTGCACAAGTGTGTGTCTTAAAGGCTGAATGAAACCCTTTTCAACATGACCTGAAGTGCAAGGTAATGCATAAATTCGTGTAGGCAAATGCAATTTCTCCTTTTAATATATTCTGCACTTAGATTTAAGTGTGCATGCAAAAATCCTATGACCTGTTTGCATGCTCACTTAAGCCTATGTACCCCCCCATCCCACCCCACACACACACACACACACACACACACACATACAGTGCAGGTATTGATTGTGGTGTAGTGGGGTGAAATGAGAGCTTGCTGCAGAGACCTGCTAGTGAATAATGGAAGGAGAGAGAGGGGAAGAGAGAGGAAAACTGAGAAGATGAGCGTATGTGCCTTCAATATGAGCATTACAGGGTGCTGAAGCACAAACATCATCTTCAGCGTAATTTTCAGTACTTTAATGATTCGAATTTGTTCGAAGATGTTACAAGCTGATTTGTGAGTGTTTAAAACATTTTCAAGCTCTTCAATACAACATGCCAGCTGGCACAATGAAGCATCATCACCCACTTCTGACATATTGTGTGCATTTGCTCATTGTCCTTTTACAAACGGCAATTATCACACAATGAAATGCGTCATAACTTACAATTAGAATTTTTTATTTTTTTTTGGTAAATGCTAATTCTTCATCGCTAATGTGGATGTTTTAGAAATCCTGTTGCCAGGGAGAAAGTCTTATTTTGTAATTTAGTGTAAAACAATGTTGCATTACATATATATATAATATAAAATTAATACAAAAAAAAATTATAAACCTGCATTGCACGGCCTAAATTAGGAAAATGTATCTTGTATCTTTTCTTTCTTTGGTTCGCTTCACTTTTTCTGCTCTCTGAGTTCTCCGTTTCGGGTCAAGGTGAATCCAAACTGAAAGAAAGATTTTTGTTCTTGACACAATTTCTCAAGTCTGAACTGTCACAAGAGACTGAAATGACAAGAAGACCCAATTTCAGAACCACAGCACCTCAAAACCTCCATTGCTTCTGTCTGCTGATATCTGGCTCACCCCGCCCCTCTCTCTATTGCTCTCTCTCTCTTCTCAGTGTCTTCCTCTCTCGGGGTGAGTTTTGATGGGCAGGTCTTAAGTGAGACAGTTAATTAGATTAATGGTAACTGGCTATGTGCCTCAGGAGACTAATGTATGCTTGTGTGTGCGTGCATGGATGTGTATGTGTGTTCTGGTGAAAGAGTGAAAGAACTTTTTAAACTCCTTAGTGATAAAAGCATTTCAATATTCATGAGCTTTGTTTTGCTGATCATTAATAATGTATTAATTGAAAGAGCTGCAGTATGTTCAGACGGGAGGGTTTGTAGACACTTCAACATGGCAGTGTGTGTTGATAGTCCTTACAGCAGGCAGCACAACACACATCCATGCCTTCAAGCATGTACAGTACATCTCACACACACACACACACACACACACACACACACACAGGGGAACAGAGACAGTGGAATAAAAAGCAGCAATAAAATTTGCCTTCATGACCTTCATAGCATCTCTTGTCTTCTCTCTGTTCATTTACAGCCCTGCATAGGTCTCTCCATCTCTCTCTGTGCACTTTTCTCTAACAGAAGAGCTTAAATCAAGGGCTGCTGGAACTGCAACGGCCCTGTCTGCCTTTTCTCCACAATGAACAAAAGCTATGTGTCTGCTTGTGTGTGTGTGTGTGTGTGTGTGTGTGAACTTTAGTGGCCTTCAATCTACCTGTCTAGAAACACAAGAAGACATTCAGACCTGTCCAGAAACAACAGGGGGGAGTTACAAAGAAAATAAAAATGACTTTATTTAACCATTTTTTTCTGTCCGTGTCGGTCCTTATTTTTATTTTCTTTGTACACTGTTTTCTGAAGATGAATGGAGGTCTTTTTTTGGATAACTGCTAGTGTGTTGGGTAGTAATTAGTTTGTTGCTACATGTTCCTCATTTAATAATTTATAAAGTTTTAAGTCAATTTTATCATAAAACATTGTGAAACATGACATGATCATAGTCAGAGCATACTTCATGTCAAGAAACCAGCAAAATGTTGCAATTATGAGCAGTAGGATTTTGGGCCAGTAAAAGTTGTTTAGCAAGATGCCACAGAAATATAAATTCAATCGATATACAGTACAGACAACTGCATAGAAATGCATCTCACACACTCATAGTGCTGCAGTCTTTTTCTCTGCTGGATTCTCTGGATGCCCATATAAGGATGCATTTCTCAGCTCTGACCTCTTGACCTCTCCTCCTCTAAAGATCCCATGTACATCAGCTCTACTGTCACTGAAGCAGCAGTATGTACCCCCCAGAATAAGAGCTTTAGAACTGACTCCAGTAGCTGCTCTACAGACATATGGTGTGTGTTTGATCCTCCTCATCAAGTGTCTCTAGATCAGTTTGTTGAAGGATTTGCAGAGGATTCCAATTCTGTTTTGCTCCTCTATTGCACACACTCATCCTCCTACATCCTAGCAAAAAAAAAAGTCATTATATACAGTATTTACTAGAGGTCAAATAACAGCAATCTCTCTCTCTCTCTTTCTCTCGTTCCAGCACTCACTCTGGATTTCTTTTCTGGGAAGAGCAGCGATATCCACTTTTCCTCAGATTACCGTATACTATAGAGCTGCATTTTCCACACAACTGTCTCTCTTACACACACACACACACACACACACACACTCTTAACCAAGACCCCGGCAGCTACTGGACATTCAGCAGAGACTTGGCTAACCAGAGAGGCTGAGTTCAAGACAAACTGACAGGACACAAATCAAACAGAGCAGAGTCCCATCCCACCAGATCATTATCCACCTAATTTCCAAACAATTCAGCACGGATCGAGAGCAGATGAGGCCCATCAGCTTCAGCCCGCAGCCCCTCAGACGAATCACGGAGGCCCCCGCTCCACCCCGCTGCTTCTGTTAGCACCAACGATAACCAGCAGCTTGTTTAGATGATCCTCATCCTCACCTCCAGTCATGTCAACATCAGACAAATGTGGCCGTAACACCTCTGCCACAGGAAGTAATGAGTGTGTGAAGCAGAGGAAAGATAAATGAACTGATTCGTTGAAAGAGTGCAAGGCAAGCACAAGTGCTTAAGAGAAAATTCTACTCATTAGAGTGATAATAATGACTAACAGGAACCGACTGACAGGCCTGGAGACCCTGAGGCCATTTGCACCGTTATACTGATAGAGCCAATAATGCAATTGAGAGAAGAATGAGTCTAGAGTCTACCAGCATAAACAGGTTTCTACAAATACTCCAATCACACTTCCCATTTGACAGTTCACTACCCGTGCCATTAGTGGCTAAAAAAGAAACTGACATAAATTCAATTTTAAAATAGGTTATAAATAAATATGGAAATCATGTATTTAAATGTATATATATGTATATATAATGTATGCATGTGATTCACATGTCTTTAGGTACTAGTGCACAACAGTTTACAATTCTAAGATTATATATATATATATGTTTTTTTGTAGATATATAAAATCCAATATTAATTCTTTTATTCAAGAAAATGCAGATAATATACTTTTGGTGTGTTTAAGCTTGGTTCTCCATGCTTCTAACTGGAATATAGGAGAGCTGAGATCAACAAAGCTCTCAGAACATCTCTCCTCTCATGGGTTTTCAGCCTGACTGATGTCAAAGGTCACACAGTGAGAGCCGCAGAGGGAGAGCATACTCATCACCCCACTGTATATGCAAATAACCTGCAACAAGGTAATTAAAATCTCCATATAATGAAGTCATGCTCGGGCAGAAATATGGAGCATAGGGAGTTACAACAATGAAGAAACACAGAGGAAAAAGAAACAAGCAAGAAGAAATACACCTATAGATTCTGAGGAATTTTCCTGAGGAAATCAATAATGCTGAAAATAAACCTACGTATATGTGTCTGACATAAAGGGGAAACAGCATATTTCAGGCTGGTGGATCTGGAAAAGGTTCATGGGACTGAACTAAACCTATGAACCAGAGATTGTCAGAGATTCTGAATCATGGTGCCCTTGAGCAAAACACTTGACTCTAGCTTGTTCTTTAGAGACTGTCCACTGACAGAGTTTTACCGTTCAGTATGTGGCTCTGGTAATATATTGAAAAGTAATGTTTCAGCTCTAAACAATTGTTTTTGAACAAATCTTTTAAGTGAACAAACGGATAACTGTCATGCACTGATTTATATGTGTGTGTTCCTGCCTATAAAGACTGACTATACAAACTCATCAGAGATAAAAGGAAATAGACAAGCTTTTCATCGATTGGTCAAAGTTACTGAACAAAAATGGTGCTTCAGTGAACCAAGTTGAATCAAACATCTTCATTAATTATTATGACTGACAATAAACCAATGGGATGGGGAATGCTGTTCGTTCAGTTCAGCCCGATAAAAAGAGTGTAGCACTGCAACAAGTTTTATAGGTTTACACACAGCATAATTCCCAATTTATGAATGTGTAAAAATGACTGATGACAGTACACAATTTTCATTGCAAGAAGCCTACTGGAAATGTATTGCTATGGTGCCTAATGTGATGCGATATCTCAATAGCACTATTTAAACACCTAAAGTATATTACTGAAACTCATAAATCATTTTTGAGCTATTGCTGTAATTTCTCTTTGGCTTAATAAAACACCTAGAAGCCAGGAAGCTGGCAAAATGGAGATACAAATAATGCTTTGAAAACACTAGATCACGCAGGCATGCAACTTTGAATGCAAAAAAAAATGAGATTGGTCACAAACGACTTGATTCTGAGTGAATTTCAAGTAAATGAGTCAAGGATTTACTCACACTCATTTTCAATCACTCATTGGTTGTAGCCTACTACAACCAATGATGTAGCCCACAAAAAAAGTAGCTGAAGAATGAATCAGAGCAATTTTTGGTTATTGTTGAATGGACTCAAAAATGAGTAACTGAAATGACTCAAAACCCAATCACTAATATCAAATAGTTGTAAAAGGCAAAGCAAAAGGAAATCAAAATTGGTTCATTTTAAATGTAGCTTGTAAATTTACATTATTGATATAATAATAATAATCTGGAAAGACTCACTGGTTACCAAGAAGGTCTAAATTAGTAAAAATACAGTCACTTTTCAGTAGCTGTCAATGAAAAAAAGTGTTTTTTTTCTCCAGATAATGGTGCAGTACCGACATCTTCCAGCTGGGGACAACTGCAGAAGCTCTGCTTTAAAGACTGTCCATGCACTTAATGTACTGTAATGCGCTTTTGGTAAAAGCATCTCCTAAATGACGAGTAATGGTACTTTGGAGTGCATACTGAAGCATTTAATGCATAATTAATAGGTTATGCTAATCAGGTCCGCATTCCTCCCACTGTCTTTTTCTCTGCCCAGACCACTGAACTAATTTAACCTGCCGCAGAACTCTGACACCCTCTATCTCATCCCGTTTAGAGAAAGACGCGGTACAATGAGTGCAAAAACTGGTCTTTGTGAACAAAAAAACTGTGGGATTTAGCAAACGTCAATCAAATCAGAGCCAATCTGATTCCGCTCTACTACGTTGATGTCATCGAACTGTTTGTTTCCTGAAGGTTCAGTGAAGTCATAGCAACTGATTTTCCGAGGCCACCGGGGGAACTTTTTTTCAATGGAAAACTTGTAATCGCTCCCTCTTTCTCTATAGTCCTTCCCTACTGGCATGTTTCAATAACTCCTTCCTCTTCTTCTCCTTCCTCCATCACCCTTTCACTGTGTGTGCGTCTTTCGAGTCTGCATCTGTTACTGTACCACCCGCCCACACACACACAAACACACAGCTATTACTCATAGAGCAACACACACACACACACACACACACACATACACAACACGCTATTACTCAGAGAAATACACACACAAATGCATTATAAAAGCTTGTTTCAGTTTTTTTCATTTCAAAAGGTTGTCTGCAAAGCCAAAGAACCTCTCAGGAGACAAAAACTAGTAGAAAAAAAATAACAAGAGAGGACAGATGACAAAAAACAGACCTGTATTTCAATAACAATTGCAAAAAGACAAGGCTCCTGACCTGTCCGTGCACGAACACATACACAGACATTCACACGCACGTGTATGTGCTCATATTATGAATTTTTCTGGAATGACAAACATACATAAATTAACAGTTTACCAAAAATTTACATCTTAATATCCCCAGCTTAGTTTTCTTTAGAAGGTGACGAAATGTTAAAGCTACAACTAAGACTAAGGCTGTTATGCCCCAAAAATCAGTTTCAAAAGGATTTTACATATTTAGTGCAGTATGTTCAAAGTCTCCTAAAGGCGATTTGTCCAAGAAATTAAGACAAGTCATATAGATCCTAACATCTCCTTTTCTTTCATGCAAAAGAAAGAAAGCTATACAGGCTTGGAACACATGGGTGATTAAATTAAGTAAAAGCCTCTGGTAATTTATCTAAAAAAAACAAAAACAGCACTAAAAGCGTTTTCTGTTTTTCATGAATCAATTTTGTACTCTGGGATCAATGATGCTGATGAGTCAAGGATGGACTATTGTTCAGTATACGAAAAGATTGAAATATTGATTACGTAACGGCCACCTCCATCCAGCTCCTAAAACGCCTGTGTCTTTGTGCTACACAAAACCTCAATTTCAAAAGTCAAATTGCAGTGATCAACACTAGTGTCAGGCATCTGATGCTTTTCTCTCTCTCTCTAAGTAGAATGAATGACAGCTCCAGGAATTTTTAGGAGCTAGGTAATTCATGACCTTTGACACTCTATTCAACACCTGTTTTTTTTTTCTTTTGCAAACTGATCTAAGAGCATCCAGCCCATGAAAAAAGCCAAAATATGGATGACAGAGAGAGAAAGAAATAGAGGGAGCAAGGTACTGTAATAACCGTAGGAGGTAGAAGGCTTCACAGGAGCAGGCTTTCAAAGAGGCAGAAAAGAAGAAAAAAGGAATAAAGGTAAAAGGAAAGTTGCTCTGCAGGAAAATTAAACCTATGAAGCTGTTTGGGACTTTTCTATAGAGCTCCACTGAAGCTCCAATCAATCCTTCAGAAACCATTTGGGCCACATATATCACACTAGGCTACATTTGCCATTTGTGTGTGTGTGTGTGTGTGTGTGTGTGTGTGTGTGTGTGTGTGTGTGCATGTAGACCCGGAACCTATAGAACATGTGTCGGAAGAGAAACGTGCATGTTTTTCACGCTTGTACTAAACTCAGACCAGGTTTTACATAAACACTTTCCAGTTGACTGCACATCCACTCCACATGACTTACCGTTGATCAACTATAGCTAGGATTCCACAAACACGTCAGTTTGTGTGAGCACATACACACATATGCATACACAAACATAAAAGTACTTGAAAACCCCAAAATGCCAGGTTGTACTTAACACGGACCAGTCATCATCCCAGCAACCATCTGCGCCAAATAAACAAAACAAAATCAGCAATGAGATACTTCAAATGAACTAAAAATGGCAAAGGTGGGATAAAGAGAAGAGAAGTGAGTGTTCCACTCATTTGATTGACAAATGGCACCAGTCGGTTTTCCGGTGAAAACGTCCCTCTTACTTGTAGAAGCCCAGCTGTGTGTTTATAGTCCACGATTGAGAGTATCGTTTTTGGCACACAAACCCTTCAGGACTGATTAGTGTCTCACTCTGCCCATCTTGCTGTCCTCAGTCAAACATCCTTGAGGACTCATTACTTTCTGCTTCTGTCCACGCTGCTGTCACTTCTACCTCATGTCCACCCAAGACCACGGCTGCATCCCAAATCATATACTTCTAGTGCACTGTACTGAGTATGCTGAGAACGTACTTGAGTCATTTTTGTGTAGTTTTAATAGGGTTTCTACTATTACAACATAGTACCACATTACAAAATTATATTATAACTTAAATTGTATTAATTACACTGACTACAATTCAAGGTTGTAGTCCAAAAACATGGACTCACAAGAAGATCCTTTTCTTTGTGGCAGCAATGGCTTGTGAAAAAACAAAAAAGAAAAGAAAACGAAGGGGATGGCAAAGAGTTTGGCTAAAGAGCAGAGAATTAAATCAATATTGACAGTTCCCTTTTTATGGATTATTACTGTTTATTATATTATTTTAAATGCTGCTCGATATATCATAAATCGGTCGCTTTTTATCGACAGTCCAAATTCTCTGTGGCGCTGCCATGTTCATCTTTCTTCTTCTGTGGTTTTCTTTTTTAGCTTTTGATTGGTCATTTACAGTTTGCTCAACAAATCGGCTCTTTCAACAGCACACACGTCACACTATCAACCGACAGCTCCCAAAGTTTTTTGACATGTTTAAAAATGATCGTGAGGTCGGGAAGTGCTCATAGGCACTCTGCTTGTCTCGTAATTTCTCACCCACCATACGAGCCCCGACCAAACGAGAAGAGGCGATTTCGCTCGTACGACCTCAAAAATCGCACCGTGTACGCCCGCTTTTAAATAAAGATACATAAAAGTGGCAGTATATGTATAATGTAACCTGCCCTCCAACCAATATGCCCATATAGGTCGTCCAAATCTCTAAAACACGACCCATTGCACCTCACCTTTTCATATCAATGTTTTGTACTGTTTTAGCTGCGGCATAATTCAGGTTTCGTGTAGCTCAGTTGGTAACGCATTGCTTTTATGTATATGCACTATAAATCATGATTTTGCACTATTGCTGAAGGGGTAGGTTTAGGAGTGGGTAATGTGTGGTCATTCGTATGAATCACGCCTATTTAAATATGTACGGTGTAAACACACATTTTGATTGGTAATGACAGTCATACGTCATTTTATGACGACAAGTGCAACACGACACTGTCATTATTTTTACACACACTAGAGGGCGCATAACTTTAAAAACGTTGAAGTATGTCATAATAATAATAATGACTATAGAGTTGTATTTTGTTGGAGGACAGGCTCGTATAACGTTAAAAAATGACTTCCATCCTACATAAATTATACTCTACAGAACTTTCGATTCATTAAAGAATTCAAAAAAGCATACTGTTTCTAACAGTGCATTTTCCTTGAATGCTTCATTGAATGCTTTCTGAAGGATCAGGTGACACTGAAGACTGGAGTAATAACTGCTAAAAAATGTAGCTTTGACACCCCTAAATCAATAACAATTTTAAAATATGAGTATTCCACAATATTAATGTTCCTATCATTTTTTATCAAATACACGTAGCCTTGGTGAGCATAAGAGAAAAATATTAAGAAAAAATCTTTCTGGCCTGAAATGTCTTCTCTTTCAAAACACAAAGAATTAAATTTTGGGTAACATTACCACAAACAACATTTATGGATCCATACATAAAAATTCTAATGTGCAGAATTCAGGCATTTTCACAAAATGTATTACACACTAATCATAATTTTGCACAGTATTGAACGTGTGCAAACTGTAAGCAACCCACAAGCCCACTGCCCACATGACAGCTACATGCAGACCTAAAGGCCCTTTTTAAGGGCAGAATATGTTCAAATTCACAAACATTATGTTTCACGGACAGAGAAAAACACTGCACTTATCCCACTTGGATGCAGCGAGCAGTGAATTCACCTCCTCACCTCCACCGTCCAGTCTGAATGAGAATTAGCTCTGACAGCTGGTTGTGGGGGCGCGTGGAACAACTGCACACTCACAGACTGCTTCCTATCAAACCTGAAATGCTACAGCCACATGCTGAGCATGTAACTGTGCCATCTGTCAGGTTTGTCGAAGATCGGCATTTTTTACTGTGGCTGATTAATTCAAAACTAGCTTGTTAGTCCGCTTGATAAATACAATGTAATGTTTTAGCAACATTTGTTCGCTGTCTTAAGTTACATGAAGCTATCTAAGATTCCAGGCTGCTTAAAAAAACATGCGCGGCATTAAACGTCTGATTTTTGACACTTTGAAATTAAGCTGAAATGCCTTTTGATAATATTTGATGTACCATGATATCTTGAAGTTAGATTTGCTTTGAAGTGTCTAAAAAGGATGATGTGAAGAACCATACAGCTAGACTCAAAAAAAACTAAAAAACAAATAAAACATACAGAAATCTAGTTAAATATAAACATGCTTTTCACTAAATATCAAATGAATGATATTTCGCTATTTATGTGAACCGGTATATCATTTTATAGTGATAAAGAACACTATTTATATATTTGCTAAAATTAATATAAAATATGAAGGCAACTGAGAACATTTTGAGCAACAAGACATTAGTGTGCATGTGCAAGGAGTTAAATAAATAAAAACGAACTGATTCACAGAAATGTCACATTATATCATTCATATCTTTTATGAATTTTAATGATAATCCTTCACAACAGTTTTTCGTCCAGTCAATTACTATACAAAAAAATAAATTATAAATGTAAAAAGCCTATTAGATATTAATGACTATTAAAAAAAAGCTACTCAAGTCACAACACAAAATTCTGAAGCTAATCTTTAATATGCAAGAAAAAACGCTGTGATATTCACAATTCATCACATATTCATGTTAAATTACCAGCAAAATTGTTGCCAATATCATGAATATTCGACATCCTACAGCCCTAATGCTCATTCATGCTATATTCTAACTAAATGCCTTTTAAAGGCCAAACATTCTCAAACAGCTGTGATGAACAGTAAGAAACACACAGTAGATGTGTGTGTGTTTCGTTAGGCCAAACTGCTTCTCTTTTCCGCTTGGTTACAGAGGCCACAATTATCCTCCACTCATTCCTCCATCTGTTCTTACAATACGCTACATCTTTCCTTCATTCTGCTCTTTTCTACAAAATGAGCCACTGAAGCTGTATGTATGTAAGATGAAGTGTGTGAGCAGTTTAATCAGTGGATATACGCATGACAGATTTTTTAAGAGAGAGAGTAGGGAGAAAAGGAGCACTGCCATTTTTTTTTACTGACAAAAACTAATAACAAGATGTAAATTGAAATAGCTCCGTTTAGTTATTTATCCTCTATGGCAGATGGGTTTGTAATCATAAATACCCGTGGTGACACAACAAACCACAGCACATTTTGATTAGAAATGGGCATTGAGAGAGCAGAATCTGTTATGCTTCAAACGAAAATCCCAGTTTGTAGCTCTGCATCTGAGATCAAAGCTTCCCGTTCATACAATTTCCTGAATCTGTGTCTATTGTAAGAATGTAATGTTTCTCCAATAAAGCGCAGATTTACACACACATACAGATTTGTAATTTTTCTAATGTCATTTTTTTAAATTTGCAAATTAAATACACGACACTGAAGACTGGAGCA
The DNA here is from genome assembly GCA_032361165.1 of Enteromius paludinosus. Classification (NCBI taxonomy): domain Eukaryota; kingdom Metazoa; phylum Chordata; class Actinopteri; order Cypriniformes; family Cyprinidae; genus Enteromius; species Enteromius paludinosus. The sequence goes on along the minus strand of JAUMHQ010000078.1, from coordinate 7,818,280 downwards.
AGGGTTGCTAAAATTCAGTTTTGTTATAGCAGTAATAAATTACACTTTAAAATATATTAAAATAGAAAACAATTACTTCCACATTATTACAATTTTGTTGTATTTTTTCATCAAATAAATGCGGCCTTGGTGAGCATAAGAGACAAAAATATTAGTTCTCATATTTACACATAAACAATTAATTTTATTGCCTATAAAGTTCCCTTAAAAAAAACAGAGCTAATAAATTTTAATTTATTAGCTCTCTAATAAATTTAAGAACTACGGCTTAAGTGTCATTTGTGTGGTTCCTGGGTCCAAAAGGAAACAGGGTTGAACTTTGGCCTCATCTGAAAATAACAATTTTAAAATATGTCAATGATAACTGACCTCCGTTTGGCCTTTAGCCTGTTCATTGTTGCTGTTCTCTATTTTATTAAAATCTCTTAGAATGAGGAAATCTCTCAACCACTTACAGAATTATGGTCAATATCTATTTATTTCTCCCTCCTGCTGAGCTCTTTTTTTTCGTTCCAAACAGACCTACAGTACCATAATTGACAGGACTTTCAATTCCCCTGGAGCTAGCTAAGTGCCTTGCTCCAAGCCACAGTGATGATTGGGAAAGAAGGTGACCCACTTCCTTTGTCACCCTTAGCTGGATGTAAACCTGCAATAGTTGTGTTGTAGCAGTCCAGATTAACAAGCATTCAAGGAATAGTTCTCCCAGTTCTGTCATTTGCTCACCCTCATGCAGTTCCAAACTCACTTTAGTGAGGGTTGACATGTACAAAAAGAAAGAATGAAAATAAGCCTGTGAGAGTTATGAGAACAGTCTGTTCAATGGTATAGCTGTAAAAAAAAGATGTGACATATTCAAACTTTGCTTATGAAGAAACATTACATAAAGCAGTGGTTCTCAATCCTGGTCCTCGCGCCCCCCTGTTCTGCATATTTTGGATGTCACTCTTTGTTAACACACCTGATTCTGATAATCAGCTCATTAGAAGAGAGCTCCGTGCATGAGCTGTGTTCCCAATCGACATGGTCCCTACACAGTGTCCGTTAAAGTTTACTTCACTTTGGAACATTTGTTCACGGATTTGCACCTTAAATAAGTGAATACGATTTAAATCATGTCTCGCACACTCGCACACACTGTGCTACTGTAGATCAGCGGTTCTCAATCCTCGTCCTCTCCTCGCGTCCCCCCGCTCTGCGCATTTCATATGTTTCTCTTGTCATTTGTTCTGTTCGAATGTATGCGCACTGCGAAGTGGTCATCACTGAATTTTCCGCCATGGTTCCAGTTCGTAGTGAATTTATACGTTCCATTCAAAGTGCATTTAAGTGTGCGAGACGTAATTTAAATCGTATTCACTTATTTACGCTGCAAATCCGTGAACGAATGTTCCGAAGTGAAGTAAACTGTAATGGACACTGTGTAGGGACCATGTCGATTGGGAAAAAAGCTCATGCACGGAGCTCTCTTCTAATGAGACATGCAAAATATGCAGAGTAGGGGGGCGCGAGGACCAGGATTGAGAACCACTGGGGTAAACGAAGGAATGAATGGGGCCATGTATCATGAGATTTTGAGTGAAAACCTCTTTCCATCAGCAAATGCGTTGAATATGAAATGTGGCTGGATCTTTCAGCATGACAACGATCCCAAACACAACGCCTGGGCATCGAAGGACCTGGAGTGGCCTAGCCCGTCTCCAGATCCCAACCCCATAGAAAATCTTTGAAGGGAGTTGAAAGTCTGTGTTGCCCAGCGACAGCCCCAAAACATTACTGCATGGAGGAATGGGCCAAAATACCAGCAACAGTGTGAAAACCTTGTGAAGACTTACAGAAAACGTTTGACCTCTGTCATTACCAACAAAGGGAACATAACAGTATTGAGATGAAATTTTGTTATTGACCAAAGACTTATTTTCCACCATAATTCAAATAAATTCTCTAAAAATCCTACAATGTGATTTTCTGGATTTGTTTTTCTTTTTTTGTCTCTCATAGTTGAGGTATACCTATGATGCAAATTACAGGCTTCTTGCACAATTGGTGGCTGACAAAATACTTTTTTGCCCCACTGTATATATATATGTATATATATATATATATGAAATATTAGGGGTGGGCATAGATAATTTTTTTAAAATCTAGATGAAAATGGCTCATTTGAATTCTGCCAAAGGCATTCAGAATATGTGTGCTACCTAAATAATGACTAAAA
>JAUMHQ010000078.1:7789604-7810870 GCA_032361165.1 Enteromius paludinosus | reverse complement strand
TTAAATTTGAATTTTGACAGTTGGAGCTGGCAGAGTCTTGGCTCATCTGAACATTCCGTGAATGGGAGTCTATGGGAGTTTTATGATTTTTAATCTTCATTTTTATAAAAACCGTAAGTCGGATCAGTTTGGAGTTTGTAGAGTTAAACTCTAGGAGAAGTTAGTGTTAGAAATTTTAGTCTCAGAAGAAGAATAATAATAATAAGTTTAAGTAGTAGATCAGTAAGTTGGCTTTCTCAAGCCAACTTAATTATAAATTACAGTTCTTCACCAGTTTTTATATTTTGCAATTCAGATTTTTGAGTTCAACTCAGAATTGCAAGTTTACCTGTAAATCTTACAATTCTGGCTTTATATCTTTGGCGTTCAATTCTGACATGTTTCTTTGGAAACATCTAGGGAGGACCTGAAAAGTACCAGTACGACAGTTTGTTTTTCACAGCTAATATAGCTCTTATATAATAATAATAATAAAACAATCTATGGAATATCCTCAGATAAATAGGCACTCTTGTTTCTTGGACTTCCCTCTTTAACCTCCGAGTTAAAGAACTCCTCAAACATTATTAACAAAAGCACAGCACAAAACAAAACATGACCAACTGATCTGTCAAACACTTGTAACTAATCTCGCTGAAAGGACATCCTATCAGGGCTGTTCCCGGTAGCCCCGCCTCCTATCTCCATGGCACCAGCCAATAGACTCTGTTTTCTGGTTAATTGACTTTTTGAGAGCAGAGGCAGGAACATCAGTCTCTTTAATGGGGAAAAAAAACAACATCATGAAATTAAGTCTCTCTCTAAAGCAATGCATCATCCTTGCTAAATAATAACAACACTAAATCCCAGGCACACAAAACTAAAATCACATCCAATAGCACCAAACAAAACCCACATCTGAACACTCACTGTACCAACAGAGACCAAACTTATCCAACAAATCCACATACACTCCCCCCCACATGTCTTTCTCTTCACGCTTCTCTATCTCACGGCCGCATCTTCAGTGCGTGTGTTTGTTGGACTTGTGTTCTATGTTCTCGGGTTTCATGAATAATTGAGATAACAGGTCGTTAATTTAATTTAATTAACAGCCTACAGAGGCGTTTGGCAGAGTAAACGAGACCGAAGGAGAGGCAGAAACAAGGTTCTGACCATGGAATCTCAGTACTGTCTGAATATTTGACATTTAGTGTGACTGTGTTTAATTGCACTTGTCAGCTGCTTGTTTTTATTTTTCCAATATTATATAATAGGCATGCTATTAAGCAACTAATTAATAGTGACAATCGGCCCCTATATACTAAAGTTCTCCCAATTCATTTCCACACTGGACAATCGGATCCTGTATACCATGGTTGGACAACTATCTAAGAAATCTATCTAAGAAAGATACTTATAAAAGAAGTGTACTTATAGTTCATAATAAATGGGTGCAGATTGTGAGAAGATCTTTTGACTACTTGAGTTGTGCCTTAAGTATGAACAACACGTCTATCCTTCTTTACATCCTTCTCCTAGAGTACACCACCAGATGAACTCGTGAAACTACAAACGGTTCATGAAGTATAAAAATAGACATGATGATACGATCAATATTTCCACAAACATGTATGGGTGTGTGTGAACGTAGTTATTCTGATCATTTCTCATGGGGGATTTCTTTAAGTTCCCAAAGTTAGATTTGTCTTGCGCTCTCAGAAAACCTGCTCTGATAGTTTGCCAGGTTTGCATTTACAGAAAATCACACACACACACAAAATCATCATCGTCCTGACATGGACCCACATAGAGAGTCTGGAAGTTCACTAGAGGGAGAGGAATGAAAAGAAGTCTACAAATGGATAACTGGAGGAAACAGAGAGAGAGAGAGAGAGAGTTTGCCTCATATGGACTTCAACGAAACCGCAATGCCTCGACCCCATTTTCATTTGGTGTGGGGGAGTGTGTATGTGTGTGTTCTCTCTGTTGGTTTTCCATGGCAGGGTATCATTTCTGAGACAACCATCTGGATCAAACAGCATCAGACGCTACAAGACAACACACGTTTCCTTCTCATCTGTCTACATGGTTCGATGCTTCCCTCTTTCATCATCATCATAACACCGTATCCGTCCACCTCTCTTTGCTGCTATTCTCTCTTATATTGGATATTCTCTCTAGCCCTCTCATTTTAATAGTCTTGTCATCTCTCCTGCTCCTACATCACCTGATTAAATTAGAGGGTAAACATGTGACACAGACACACAAACTGTACAAGCGGTCCCCAGTACTGGCATGTAAGAGCTGTGTGATTCGATTGATGTCATTGTGGGGGAACCACTGAAATGAGGTTAGAAACGGTTTAGCTTTTCGTGCATTGGCGTGCTTTGAATGCTGATATACTGCAGATGGTACCATTACTCTTGATTAAATAAATATATATTTTTTTATTATTATAAATATATGACTTTACACATACAAACACATACATACACAAGGTCACTGGAATCCATGTTTCATAAGGCACAAACACTGGCCAGAGGACGAACACATGAGCTCAGGGGGTCTTGTTGCCCGGGTGACATTGCCCCATTATTTCAACTCATGCACTCTGGGCAACACCAGACAAAGAAGTTTCACAGGGGGCTGTGTGTGTGTGTGTGTGTGTGCGTGTACAAAAAAAGACTGAAGTCATGGAAAAAATGCTGAAGTTTATGTTGCTTTTCAAAACAAGAAGCTGTGCCAGCAAGAGACAGAGAGAGACGCAGAGCGAGACTGAGAGAGTTTTATCAGGGTTTAGTCATCTTTAAACATTCTGTAATTTTGGTGAATATCAATAGTGGTGAAGATACTGTTCTTGTTTTGCTGTAATTTTTGAGTTAACACAGAACTGGGAAAATCGCTAACAAAAAAAATGGACAGAATTTTTTGTGTGTGTGTGAGAAATGTATGTGTGTGTTTAGGGGATGTCTGGGCATTCCTTGGGGATTCCGACATTTTCCATTCCCTCTCAGAATATCCCAGACTCTTTTCCATGAAACCGGAGCAACGGTTAATTCAGCCACCAGCACAAATGTAATCAGTCCCTGAAACACGAGCCTAATAAATGTATCAACAGAATTTATTTAGCAATCAAATAAATCTTTCCACACACTGGGACGTTACTGAGTAACAATTACTGGTATTTGAGTGCCCGTATGCATTCCCTGACACTTAAATTATTTAAACTGAATTTTAAAGACGAGTGATGAAAATTTAATATGGGGTTAGACAAAATGACCTTCATGCTGATAAGTGAATTCGCTAAAGATTCATTTGCTCACACAGTCTCTATTGTTTTAGCACCCAATTCACTAAAATAATTAATGCAAATCAGGTAACATGACAACAGTGCATAATAAACCCAATTCGCATGGTGCAATTCAGCGTCAGCTTGATGCATGTATGTGTGTGTTTCTCATATGAGCAATTAAAATATCTATTTTTTGTGTTTTTCATTATCATGTCATCATTGCAAGAAAACAAAGTTTTATTGACCTCCTAAAGCCAGAACATGGTCTGACATGTAGATTATGTGATGCCTCTGAGGGCTGGCCTTAAAACGGGAAGAAAAATGAATATCAGAGAGCAGAGAGGATCTGATTCATAACTCTGCTGGAGGAGAGACAGAAATATTACATTTCCTCTCCCTTTGTTCCAACTGAGTGAATGGACACTTCACAGTGATGATTAGATGCAATTTAAGCAGAGTGTTGTCTTTGTCATGGTAAATGCAAATTCTATGCAAATATATGGACACACAATTATGCAAGAATATGCATAATTCTTAAAATAATTATATATAATTTAAGGACCAATATATATATATAATTTTTTTTTTTAAGTTTTAGGGCATTTTTTACCTGATTCGAGGAAAGTGCCAGACTTGCGCACACAAACAAACAAGTCCTTTCCTTTACGACCGTAGATTTCTTAGTGACTTTCATGTCACACAGATATTCTTTCTTCTCAGTGTGAGAGCATTGTTACAGGCAGAAAGGAGAGAGAGAGAATAACTGGAAAAGATAAAAGTAACGAGGGTGGGAAGAAATAACAGAGTGCAAACGTGATGCACACAAAGCTAACAAACATTTATGATGACGAGTGTGTGTGTGTACTTGTGACATTCTAAAGTACAATCTACAGGGGATTTTTAACCATTACAATCAGAAATCTTTTCCACAGAAATTTCTCAGTTCTTCATTCAAAACACTGTTATGACCTTTACTGCTGATCTGAGACCTGCTTTAATGCTCTCAGAAGTGTTGAAGTCCCATGCTAGAAAAAAACTAGCTTCTGGTGGCAGCAGGTTTTACATCTTTTCCAGCTGGTATGGGCTAGTTAAGTTAAATTGGCTGTAATTTGTCAATAATAACTTACCCCCATGTAGTTCCAAACCCATAAAAGCTTTGCTCGTCCTCAGAAGACAATTTGGGATATTTTGGATGAAAACCAGGAGACCTGCGACTGTTGCATTGACTGCCAAGTAATTTACACTGTCCAAGTACAGAAAATTATAAAAAGACATCGTCAGAATACTCCATCTGCCATCGGTGTTTCAATCTAGATGTTAAGAAGCAGCAAGAACACTTTTGGTACTTTTTGGCTCCTGGTTTTCATCTAAAAAATATCTTTAATTGTGTTCGGATGCTGAAAAAAGCTTTTATGGGTTTGGAACGACATGGGGAGGTAGGCGATTAATCACAACATTTTCATTTTGGGGTGGAGTAACCTTTGAAGAATAATGTTAACCCACTACAGCTTGACCACCTTAAAACTTCTCTCAGAACCCCCTTTGAGCAGAACCAGGCTGTTCATCTCACTGCTTACCAAAAACAGAATGGACAACAGCAATCTTTCAAATTCCGACTTCCTGTCAATTAGACAGCGTTTCTACAGAAACGACAGCCTCTCTGCCCACCCACCAGAACGCTTTGCTTCTGGAGACAGATGGACGAGGCATGCGTGTGTCATAGAGCAAAGCAGAAATAAGGGTGCAAAAATAAATATGGGCGTGTTTTATTAATGAACTCACGTCTCGCACTGAACAACTCAAAATGTTGTCCAGATACCGTGCGTCATGTCACAGCGCCACATCATATCATTTTCATTTGTGGAGTCTTAGAGGAGGTGTTTAACTAATCTGAGTCAGACTAACCAAGTCCAGTACAGCTGAGGCTGACTTCTTTTATAAACCACTTCTGATAGCACCAATGAACGTCTTTTGATTTGGCTGTAGTTGGAATTCAGGAGTCTTTTGTCAAGAGCTTGTTTGACACATAGTTAGCTAATAAAAGACAGATACAGATGAATTATGGGATGAGTTCAGTGGAGTGGGTTACAGCTCTTCTGTGGTTTAATTGGCTTCGGAATATGAGAGAAAGGGAAACGAGGGAATTTCACACAAACTGACACGGCATGTGTACGTATGTAAATGGGTGTGTGTGGAAGTGCTCAGAAAAGAGAGTTGCTTAAACGAAACACCAGAGGATTCTGGGACGTGAGTTGTGCCTTGGGTAACATCATTGCAGAGGGCTACAGTGACGCACTCCAAAAGATCACACATGCTTGCACACACACCGGGAGCAGTTATTTGGAGAGACCAGGCTGGAATATGACAACAACGATTCAAACGCTGACAATTTACGGCAATCTTGCTCACCTCCCTCAGCGTCACCTGTCATCCTTCTTGTTTTTCATTTAACTCGCCCTGCCTCACTGTTTTCTCTGTGAAACAGCACCCAAAACGAGAAGCCAAATATCATCAGGAGAGCTATTATCGGAGGAGTTCAATTGCTCTGTTTTCCATCCAAAACACTGTGGCAACCTTGACTGCTGATGTCAAATATGGTGGAAAATGCAGGTGTAGTAGCTGGTTATACATGGTTTCTTGTGGTTTGGAGCTGCTCCAAAGTGGAACTGGAAAACCAGATGTTCTATTTTAAAGACCAGCTTCCAAGCGCTCTACACAATCCCAGCTGAGAAATAAAGGTCCAAATCTAGCAAAATCTTTGATAATTTTCTTAAAAAAAGGAGAAATGTGCATACTTTTAAACCACTAAATTTGTCTTGCATTTGCGTGACTTAACGATTACAGTCCTGTTGGGAAGGTCACATGACGTAGGCTGAAGTACCGACCCACTGTTTACAACGAACTTGTAAATAAAGTCAAACACCCATAAATACAGTAATAATGAGGTAAAATAAGGATGTTGGAGAAAATGAGATGGACTTTTTGACCCTATTCCTATGTTTTTGACCCAGTGTGTAAAGTCATGGACGAACATCGCAGCGCCAGTGTAAAATGTAGCATTTGTGGTAATAAAAGTATATAAATGCTTATTAGTTTTTTAAAATTATAATATTTCGCTAGATATGACTCTTATTGCTTGGCTGGGATCGTGTAGAGCCCTTTGATGCTGCATTGAAACTGCAATTTGGACCTTTAACCCATTGGCTCCTATTAAAGTCCTGGGATGTTTTCCTAAAAAAAAATTATTTTTGACTAAAGAAAAAAAATACATCTTGGATAACATAGTAAATTATCCTGAATTTTTTATCTGAAAGTGAACTAATTGTTTAAAATCTGTCAACTCCAACTTGCCAAAATCTGTAAACTAGCCCTGAAACTTAGCAACTAGCTTGTTCAGACTGCAAACTGAAGCTACATTCTGGGTAAAATCTGTGTAGTGTATTCAAACCCACTAGGCTCACAGGGACCTAACTATGTTCCAAAACACAATATCTCCAGGTAGATCTAGAAGAACACCTTGACTGAACCGGTGAAGACCTGATTAAACTGGACAAACTAATGATTTAAAACAATTCAACTAGCTTGACATTAAGCCTTGAATCTCCCCTCATGACCCTTTTGGACAGGACCAGAGCTGTTCGCCAAACTGCCTGCCAAAATCAGTCCAACAAAGAAATGGACAGCAGGAGTCTCTCACATTCAGAGTCAAGGCCATTAAACCCAATAACACCAGGAGCACTAATAATAAGCAAAAACGAAGATGGATATGCTAATTCTCCATCTCTCTTTTTTATTCCCTCACTCCTACTTGGTTTCTTTTCTTCTCCCCCAGTTCCCCCCTGCTGTGGCCTGCTCTTACTGCAGTTCACACTCATTACTGCGGGAGCTGTAAATCTGTTTGCCGTTTTCTCACTCAAGAAGAAGAGAGAGAGAGACAGAAAGGAAGGAATGACGGAAGGACTGATGACGGAGTCAACTCCAGTAACCACAGATGGGAAAATGTGCTCGAATCTGAAAAGCAGTAACATTAATGTGACAATTTACAGTCAAAACAGCATTCTCAACAGGTTTTCTTCTTTAATCCGACGTATTCCCGAGTGGACTGAGTGGAAATTCATTGAGAAAAACATGCAGGATGGGATTTGATTTTCTTATGTTAATTTATCTTTTCTTGAAATAAATAAACACTGATGAATCCTGCAAAATAACATCAAGGGTACGTAAGCTTGTCTGATAAAAGACTGAATATTGCCATGATGGGTTGAAAAAGGGTTTCTAAATGTAAAAAACAGGGAATTGAGCATGCACAATGAAAGATCCTAAATCACCTTATATATATATATATATTATGACTAATATACATTAATCAAACCTCTGCCAATAACCAATATGGTACCGAAATACAGTGTATGTAAAACAACTCTTTATACTGTATCTTGCAGACAAAATTTTGCTTCACGTAAATGCATCCTGTGCAAAGGATGCTTACTGTTACAGGAAACCAAAAAAAAAAAAAAGATTCCCTTTGTTCTTTAATTACTGCATCAGAGGTTAAGCCATGTTTCACTCCGTGCAAGACTGAAGCTTGAACAAACTAAAGCTGGTTTGAGTCTCAGCTGACAGAACTGGACATAGACCTCAGACTACAGAAACCATCGGGAAGGACACACGCAAACACAGATACACACACTTATCAGTGTCTCTGTCCTCTTAGTGGACTGGACAACCTGCCCTCAGCAAACAGAGAAAGAGAGAACCAGATAGAGATGAAGCAAGGAGAGAGAGGAGGAAGATCTATGTCATTGGATGCTTTTTGACTCAGAGCAGTTTGAGTGACTGAAGGTCTCAACCCATCATGACAATATTCAGATCACACAGACACAAGACCCCGAGCGCAATGTGTGTGTGTGTTTGTTTGTATGGCGGGTGGCTGTCCTTGCCTGTCCTGGCCACACCCTGCAGGGAATGAGTTATAAAAGGAGCAGAGCTGTCTACACACACACACACACACAACAAACAGACTCTCGCTCCCCGAGTGTTGCTCTTTTCGTGTTACACCATCCCCAGGGTGACAACCACACAATGAACACCCTAACCTTAAATCTGTCCTCCACCTAAATCCATAACATAATCTCCAATCCACAATCCTAACCTCTGATCCTAACCATTTGCTCATTCACAACCTTATCTTTCACTCTAGCTCTGAATTTGAATAGTTCACAAATCCACCCCAAAACCTTAAATATAACCTTAATCTTAATCATTTAAGAAAACCCTACATTTCTCCAGCTATACTCCTGATCTTCTGCATCCTTCCTTTAACAACATGATTACAGACAAGACTTTTGCTTACTTCTAAAATAAATCTCAGTGTCGTTACTGGTTTGGGACGATATGATGGGGAGTAGTTAATGACAGAATTACAATTTTTGGGTAAACAGTCCCTTTAAAGAGTTTAAACATTATATAACATTAAATATCCTCCATGAATAATACTAAAATAACACTGGTATGTCTATGTGTGTCTATATGTGTGTTTGAGCAGTCGCAATTTTAAAAATATTGGCAAAAATAAAAAATAAAAATGTAGTAAAACTTAAAAGTACTAGAGTATCCAAATATTTAAATAAATCTGTTGAAGTGCATGCTGCTTTCTCTGGACTCATTACTTAATGAACAAGCAAAACTTCAGTAACAGCATCTACTTTTGCTCCAAGGAAAATTAATTTAAATAATTTAATGCTGATTCGTGTACATACTGATGCAGGTTGTTGTGTTGACAGGAACTAAACAGTCCATACTGTCACAGTGAGTATGTTGTAGAAACATTAAAAAAGGTTGTGTTCACTTACACTGATGTTATTACTTGTAATCGCTTTCAAATGACTGAAGAGCATTTGCCTTGTATTCACAGACTTTTAAAATCAGATTGCTGCTTAATTTACCACTTCTCTACAGTACAAGGGAAAAGTTTTACAATGTCACGATTCATTCCAACCTATCAAGGAATGATAATCTTCGTTCTGTGCCCATTTAAATGACCCTCTTTTCAGCACATTTCTATAGAGTAAGCAACACTCATCAAGAATGGCTTAACAAAAGGTCAACAGCATAAAATAAACTTGAACTGATAGCATCTTCCCATTACATTATTCTTATTTTCCCTTCTGCAGCACATCGGAAGGATCCAATCTAACACCAAAATGTTCATTACACCCATAAACATCACTGCAGCCGTTGTAGGGCAACTCAAGATAATAGAGCTAGCTAAAGATAGCATTTTATTAGCAGTTACAAGGATGCTAAAGGGACAGACAGCTATAAAAGAAATGACACTTTTCCTCCTGCTGTTGTAATCTGTGCTGACGTACTCCAGACTTCACTTGAGAAATCCTCAAATTCCACAAATCTGATCAAATAACCTCATTTCAAAACAATACCCCTGAATATCCACCTTGGACTCAAAGGTTTAATCAGAAGTATTACTGCTGATCTAGCAAAGCAACGCAAGTTAGTTCGGCCAGAGGATGCTTAAAATTAATGAAAGCCCTTTTTTAGTCTAATGGCGTTATTGAACAGTAAAAGGACGTAGCAGCTCTTTCCTGTAATTATACAGCAGCAGTGACGCTTGTCTGGCCTCAGGTCAGTAATGGAAGTAAGATTTAGTGCCGGCCCTTAATCAGTCTGATTAATGAAGCATATCGGTATTTATTGATACAGTCGATACTTGCTTTTGCATAAAGCTTTTCAAAAACTGTTCTACTATAGATCTAGAGAGAAGGGTTTGTGCGGTATCTGGAATGCAGAAGTAAACTTGAACTTATTTAAAGGATGCATTTTCCAATCCCAGTCCTGCACATTTCATATTTTTCTCTTATCAAGTAGCTTCCATGTTTGTGATATTCGACAGAAAGTGCCTTGTGAAGTGGACATCACTGGATATTCAGCCATGATTCCAGTTCAAAACCAGCATACGGTATATGTTCCATACAAATGGCATTAAGGTGTGTGAGATTTAATAGAATTTATTTTTAGAGGTTTATTATGTCACACTTCACACTTTTCTTGTAAGTTTTCTCTGTGTGTGAAAGTGCTACACAAATCCGTGAATGAAGTGAAGTAAACTTCTACAGATTTCCCATTCAGGGAGTAGCTTGTAGCTCACTTCTAACGAGCTCGTTATCTTAAGTAGGTGTGTTAACTAAGAGAGACATGCAAAATATGCAGTTTGGGGCATGAGGACTGGAAGTGGAAACCGCTGGTTAAAGGGACAGTTCGGCCAGAGCAATGCAAAGATACAACAAAAATGTATCGTGGTACTCGTGAATGAAGCTTCATAATATTACAGTTAAACCACTGATGTCACGTGAACTATTTTCATAATGTCCTTAAAGTGCCCTTATTATGCCATTTCAAATATGATCTTTCATGCAGTGTGTCATGTAGCTGTATATGAATATAAACTATCTGCAAAGTTGTGACACCGATAGTGCATGATAAATGAAGTTATTGTCTATCAAAAAACAGAGTCAGCTCACATTCTCCTAAACGAGTCGTCAGCGATTTGAATCTTTCTCTGTTACGGATCCACGTCACTAAGTAACATATTTGCATAATGTCCGCCCACACTCTACGTCACAAACAACTTGCCCGCCCACAAACAGTACAATTTCCCCATGGATTACAGCATGTCAAGAAGACGCTGTATCCTGTGAGAGTAGATTTGTATTATATGCCCTTATGAAAGATGAATGTAGTCTGCTGTCCAAGTATTTCTGTATAATAGCTGTCTTAAACAACAGCATTCGTCTTCAAAAGCACTGACCGCATTGTGTTTCATCAGCTCAGAAGTAGGCTTATTTGGATATGTCATTTATGAAAATAATTTTTTTCAGTGCCTTCGCCTATATTCTTGATATTTAGTGCCACAGTTTACAAGGAAGTGCCGTTTTTGTTCTCTTTGACTTGTCGGATGGAATCAGTGCTTTATTCGCATGTTTTATGCGATATTATAGTTTTGCGCATAAGTTGAATTCAAATCTTTGAATGGAAACATAGTAAATTTTCATGTGTGGGTGAACTATCCCTCTAAATGTGAGCAACATTAATGTTGCCTTTCTGAAAAACAGAAAACGAATAAAAAAAAAAAAAGTTTGACTAACCAACGAAACCCTGCTGGTTCAACCATCTAGCCCATCAGTTCTACTGGTTCACCAGCTAACACAAACAGCTAGTTATTCATCCTAAACCATAAACAACGTTCAGGCAGCAGTTACATTCTACCATCACGTCCATGTTTATGCACAGCTCACACCTGCACAGCTGACACCTGGCTAATTCTCTGCGACAGAATATGATTGATAATATTCATTGACATTAGCCGTGGGCAGCTGAAGATCTGACGAACATCTCTTCCAACACTAACGACTGAAGGTCAATGATACAATTAGAAGTGACGTGAACACCAGCCAGGACAAACAACAGTTAGCGCCTCAACTGATGCTCTTCTAGAAGTAGAAAAGAACCGGTTCGCCTTGTTGGGTTTCGCTTCCTCAATCAGGATCTGTCTTACGCATCGCTAGTCGGATTTTATGGTTAATTTTTATGGTTATGATAGTTTCATGTCCTTATCGGTCCTTTGATTTGAATGCAGTCACACATGTTTGTTTTTCCATCCCAGTGGGAACTTTCTATTGACATTTACTGTTTTTAAACAGAGATAGTGTACATATAGTTCTTAAGTATCCAATCTTTATAGAAAATTTTTTTAAGACATTATTTAGAACATATGGGTCATGCTGAAATTTATTCATACATACTGTGGATACAATCAACATCAACTGTCTAATCGATTTAAATAAAACCGATTTGAGCCCCTACCATATCTCTCTCTTTCATGGTCAATGTTGCTGTGAACTAGCGTGTATGTGTGTTTGAGTGCATGCATGTGTGTTTAAAATCCTGAGGGGCCGGGTTGTCTGCCCAGATAACCGAGTCTACCCTTCAACCTGTTCTCCCTCGTTTCTCTCTCTGCTTCAAAAACTGAAAAGCAGAATGGCCAGAATAAGGTGCGAATGAATGAATGTTAGAAAAAATATAAGACAGATATTAGTAATAAAAGAAAGAGCGAGTGAGTGAGAGAGAGAGAGAGAAAAAACGTCCCTGGGATATCTAACTGCTTGCAGTCGTTCATTTCAAGAGTGGAAGAGGAATAAACTGCCCTCTGGCTTCCCAGCATGCATCACCAAACCCAAAGTCTTCAGCAAGCTGAACTCAGCAACTAGATTGTGTATATATCTTTTTTTTAAATCACAAACAGTAAAGAAATTCACACAGAAAATACACACCGTTTCAGTTTTCATACAGGACATAAATTTGCATGTGCCAGAGCTCAATGTTGCCAAGCTAACTTCCAGGTCACAGCTCTGACATAAATAATTTGCTAACATGCTATCCTAATGTGACAAGGCCCAATGTGGACATGTTTCCAGCAAAAGACGAATTGTGTGCCTGGGTTGAATGTGAATAAGCCTGTCACTCACAGCCAATCGGAAGATATTTTACATTTAAATTTAAATTGCAATACAGAGCAGCAGTCACCGCCCACTTTTTAGTTCCCAAAGTATCCCCTTTCATTTTCTCCATTGAGAAAGGTCTTCAATCAGTGTTCTAAGGCATGAACCAAATCAGTCGGCTTTGAGATTATGAAGAGTTTGAAAATCAAGAGACAATACAAAGGTGAAAGAATATCTTTTCTTTATCTTTCTTATCAATGAATTACTCATAAGCATTGTGAATGGCATAATCAAAGAAGAATCGATAGTACATTAAAAGAGATGAATTAGTTGTATAAAAAGCAATATATCAGTAAATGCGATTATGTATGATTTGCAGTGCCTAATAGGAGTTTTTGTTTCTATGGTAGCAGTTGTTTGATTTAAAGAGTTTCCCATTTCAGGATTGTTGGTGTTGTAGTTCTTCGAATTCAAATCAGATTAATTTTTTTAAAAGAAGTTTTAAAAAATGATTTTTTTGCTTGTGGTCCCTTTTTCACACAAACCACTTTGTTTTTCCATATTCTCTATTAAACAAAACGAATCATACATTATCAGATTTATTCCACAACCTGCTCTTGATGGTCGCGTTAGCACTCAAACAGGCCCCTGAACCCCATTGAGTGCATCCTCTCTGCGCCTTCATAATTACCTTGTGTTCTATCACAGAATGTTTGGCATTTATCGCATTTCAGTGCACAGCATGATATCCTCTCTCGCTCTCTTTCGTCCTCTCCTTTTTTCTCACTCTAATATAAGAAACTTGGCTGCACCTGTCAGGCCTCTTATATAACAATACAACATCCCTACTGCAAAACAACTGAAAGCGCACAAACATCTGATCCGATGCAGAGAACATTTATCGTGCCACGGCAAGACATGAACAGATCCAACCCTGCTTTACACGTTACCGAATCAGGAGATGGTGCATCTAAGACAAAAACCAGGGGAACACGTGTGTGTTGCCAGGGGCCTGAGGAGACATCTATAAATACGTTTGTGAACCAGGCCAGAGCGGAAATAGGGAAATGAAGCAGGACAACCTCCACTGAGCCAGGACTAGAAAAGAAAGAGTAAGACAAAGACAAGACCAACAAAAAAAAGAGAGATATGAGCTGCTTTTTATAACATATGACATATCTAGGAATAAAAACATCACTCTTTCACTTCACAATTTCTTTCTCAAAGACACCACGGGACCACTGCCCTCCAATTTTAGTCCCCTGAACCATAAATAAGTAATATACTTAAGTATAACTTTGGAGAATCTTTACACTTTATTACAGTGACGTTCCTACAACACCTGACAATTTCATTTAAACCTCTAATATACAAAGTACTTGATTTGTAAGTCATTGTGACTAAAATCTGCAGTTTTTGTTTATTTTATTGAACTTTCCTGATTTGCACATTAGCTCCAGGAAAAAAAGTACCAACATACAAAACAAATATCTACATTTAAGTTTGTGACTTCTGGAAGTTTCACAGGTTAAGCTTTGGACTTTGCACGTTGCTCTTCATTTTGGGCTGCTTTAACAAAAAAAAACAAAAAAAAACATGACTCCGTGAAGTCCATTAAATTTCCAGAGTTTTGAAAGAACAACCACTGAGCAATCCAATTTTCAAGTTGTCCCAAATTGCAAGCACAAGCAAAACCTCTTATAAAAATGGCAGCAGAAACCACAGCTTAAAAGCTCTAAAATGATTACAAAACAGAATGAGACACTATGAGGGCATGTGCTCCCAGAATTCACTAACAACTAACCCACACAGACACTCTTTCCCTCTCATTCACACTGCTACTGGACAGTCAGTACCAAGAGACACTAACAGGATGGCAGACAGACCACAGTGGCACCCTGACATGCTTCAAACCCGCGACTCACTGATTGCGACTGTGTGTGTGTGTGTGTGCGCATGTGTGTTGACTGAGGGACAAGCTGATTGCTGTGTCTTCATGTTAACCTTTCAGACAACAGAATAAGTGGTGTTATAAGAGCCTTTCCTGCTTCTGTAACAAGCCACCCACATCAGTGTGAACTGACAGTACCTTATCAAGTTTTCCACTCTGCTGGTGTTTGATTACCATAGCTGTACTCAAACTAAAAAATATGACACATCAAGAGAGAACGACAGTTAAAAACAGAGACAGAGAGAGTTTGCCATTCAGAGATCTCTGACATCTTCTGTGTGTCACCGCCAATCCTACCTGGGGCGTATATTTGAATTTTAAACCCAGTTTGTGTGTATATGTATGTATGCGTGCGAGAGATAGAGACCCACACATAGACACACATTTCCAATGGGAGATGTGTAATGATGTTCTGTCAATAGACAGGTTCTGTCTAATCCTTTTAGAAAACTAGCAGTGAATGGAGAACAGAGAAAGAGACAGAGAAAAGGTGGATGAATAATGCAGTCGCACAGCACATCCTCTTGAGCCCTTTAGACTTCAAATGAAGGGATCAACACTAACAGACTGAATGCGCGCGCACACACACGTTTACCTCACAATTTAATTAAAGACATACCATAGGCTTTGGTTTTTACAGGGGAGGGGTGTAATTTCTGTGCCACTACTGAACTGCAAAATCAATAACCAATTTCCAACAGGTTTCCCAATCAATCCCCCTTATGCTCTTTTAACTTCGAAGGACTATACTGTCTCTAAAATATAGCTGTATGCAAATATTTAAAATCACAAACATTAATTGAATATATTTATATATTTATGCTGTTTAAGTCAGCATGTTAACACAGGCAATTAGTTTTTCCAGTTAAACAGAATAAGAAATATTTTTAAAGAAACAGTTCACCCCAAAATTTTAATTTCGCCATTGACTACTTACCCCCAAGAAATCTTAGTTGTATATGACTTTTTTCTTTTTTAGACGAACACAGTCAGAGATTTTTTTTTTAATTATCCTGGCTCTTCCAAGCTTGGTAATGTGGGTGGATAGTGACCATGATTTGGAAGCTCCATAAATCACATGTGACATATGTCACATGTCCTCTGAAGCAGATCGAAGGGTTTTTGTAACAAAAATATTTTTATTTTTCAAACTATAATGTAAAATGTAAGCTGCATCATATATTCATAGGTCAGCCAAGAAGCTGGAACACTTACTTAATACTACTAATGCATTAAATGATGTTAATAAATTCAACAAGGCATGTGCTACCAGATCACGTATCCAGTGAAATATACACAAAACACAGATGCATTTTCAAGTGTTTATGCACATTCTGGGGGAATTCACAAAAACATGAGGGAGTTATGCAAATTAAGTAACAGTATAAACATACCCAAAAAGTGCTGCAATTTGCACAGATCACTTCTGGTTCATGGAGAATGCATCAAATCAGCATATCAGTCCACAACTGCAAGTCTCAAGTTTCCTGAATTACAATGACTTAACAGGTAATGACTGAATAAGATGCAGTTTTATTTTCCCCCCACTGAAATACAGTGTGCAAAAAAAGATGGACATTTTGCCCATCTGTATTTTAATGTGTGAATGCACACAAACATAAAATAGCCTTTTAAACTAGTACACAAAATATTGTACATCTCTAAACAACACACATATTGAAGTACCGTAAAAAAAAGAAAAAGAGAAGCTTCATTTGACCACAGTAAATCACTACAGAGAGGCACGCAGATAAGAACGCTCTCACTTCCACAAAAATGGAATACATCAGATGAAAAGAGTTTGATTAATTTAAACGGTGAGCGTGATCGATTCCTCTCTCAGCACAGCACTGATAACTGGGACAAGCATTAATATTTCTGCCTCCCAGGAACTGGACCATGCCGATCCATGAAGTCTTTTGTGTTGCAAAGAAAAAGATCATCCCCAGCACGTCTCCATCTGCTAGCTTTGAAACGATGCATCCTGAAGAGGGGACGTGTGCACAACACAACGACATAAACAAGAGGGGAGGTATGGGATAGCTGGACCTCCGAGAGGGCCAACTTCCTGTCAGTGGATTACAAAACTGCCCTCATAACATGACTCAGCAGGATTAGGAGATTATCAGATGTCACCTTTCTCTCTCTCTCTCTCTCTTTCTTACACACACACAATGGCTCATCTCCTTTTTTCTTCTGTATAGGGGTGTTTCTTCACTTCACTAGGATCCCATAGAACAAAACTTTGGCAAAAAAGTCTTATAATATTTAGACTACAATGGGCTTCAACTTTTTATTGTGTTACTTTAATTGCCTTTTCCTCATTTTTAAGAGCCTCACTTCAAATTTTTAAAGGTTAACTTAGACAAAAATCCACTGTTCTGGGCCTTTTTACCTTTCACACTATTAAAATTGTATACAAAATGTCAGGAAATTTATATTCAGTATACACACCATACACACTACTTCAATATTTTGGTGTCAATGAGCTTTTATTAAAGAAATTAATACATTACTTAAAAAATGTATTCAGTAAGTCTGGTAAAAGTCAGATTTTATTCAAATAAATTTATTTTATTTTATTTTTATTCAGCAAGAATGCATGAAATTGATAAAAAAAGACAGTAAAAGTGTATATATTGCAATATTTGAATTGTTTGATAGTAAAAAGTAATGTTTCTTGAGCACCAAATGAGCATGTTAGAATAATGGGACACTGAAGAATGGAGTAGCACAGGAAAAAAAAAAAAAAAAAGTGTAACATGTTTATTGTATTTGCAATAAAATTCGTATGGGGGCAGGCACTGCATTTAAAAATCTTGACTATTTTGACTGACTTAACTGACTACTTGTTGTCCAACTTAAAAAAAATAAAAATAAAATAATAATAATAATAATAATAATCATGACAGATACAACATATTACCAACATACACAATATTAAAGTGCACATTACAGAACCAAATCCAGATTTCTACATAAATAAAAGTATATTTTTCCCACATCTGAAGTAGTCATAAGTGTCTGAATTGAAGGATCACCCACATGCTGCACTGTGGTAGCATTCGTGACTTTGCCAAAAGACTTGTTTATGAAACTAAAAGTTGAAATCCAACCAATAAAGGTGTAACATTACATATGAATAAGAATCTAAACATTCTGCCACTCTCTCTGTTACTCTCTCCCCGCTCTGTCTTTTTTCTTCTCCTCCTGCCTTTCTTCTTCTATAATGAGGATGGATCTCTTCTTGTGCTTGTTTCAACATCATGAATCTAAAGCTGAGCTCATTACTGAACCCGAGACATTTAATAACCTTCTTTTCAGAGAGCTAATAAGCATTAATGCTCCTTCCTTCGCTCCAGGCCAGAGTGTGAACTGACATTCAGCAAATCACTTGTGTCGGCCAGAGGAATCGCCCTCGCTTTCAGCCCAACTCGGGAAACTTCAGCGTAGAGAGTGTCGCATCCAGCTGTGCCTGGATTTGTCGGGAAAGAAATGGGACCTGCGGGCCACCGTAGATTAGTGCGGGAAGTTTTAATCCTTTGAAAAAGTCACAGAAGAAAGATCAGAAGCTTAAAAGTTCCACTGCAGAAGGCGAAAGGCCAACTCGAAAGAAGGATGATAGCTCAGACTTTGTGTGCTTAAGTGTGTGTGTGTGTGTCATAAGTCTGGTAAAGGTGTGTAAAATTGATCTAATCCAGGGGGATCGGTCTCCACCGGCAGCAGGATTTTCCTTCTCCACTAATCTTTAAAGAGAACCATGCCAATGTTTCCACATGCACCAGCTCATTTATAAAGCACCCCTTTTTTGCCTCCCTCTCAGTGCTATTTTCTCCCCCTTTTTTCTCTTTCCTCATTTGTGACCTGTAGAATGGCAGCCACTCCATCACGTCTGTTGCTTAGTGATGAGGTTTTGTAAGTTCAGCTCTCTCTCTTTCTTCATACATATAGTCAAACACACTAACTCACTGCTCCTGACTGAGCCATTCTGGATTTAAGGGGGACATATCTCACACTTTTGTGGCATTTTATTGTTTTTCTTCCTCTGAAGTTAACTTTTATTGGTTGCTAAAGGTTTCTTGCACCATAATTTAGTTTTTGATGACTATTTTCCACCCACATCCATCCGTTTTTTGTACAGTACCTGACTTCTAAGGAACTGTTATGATTGGCTTACTTTTAAGCAAGTAAAAATAATAAAATTATTAACTTTCATTCTGTGTACTGCTTCATACAAGTTTGTATTAATGGTATCAACCAAAAAGCTCACTTTGAATTAAAATTCTGTCATCATTTACACACATTTATGCCATTCTAAACATACGTCTTTTTGTTTTTATTTTGTCCACACAGTGAAGGAAATTTCCTTTAAGTGTCACTTTTAATATATATAAAGATGAGAGTTTTATTTAACTCTACATTTTCAATGCATTTAATTTTATAAAGAAGATGCATCAGGTAGTGTAACAAATTTTACTTGCATTACAGTAATCAACTATAATATAAATGCGTAAAAAACAAATCACTACTATCATTGACATTCCTCCTCTTCTAACAATAAAAAAACGATAAATAAAAATTAGTATCCAATTTACCCTATAATTTTGCAATACAAATTTACCTGACCTCCTAAGGAAAGAAAACTGTCCCCGTATGAACAGAGCTTTAGTGTATTTTTATGCAGTACATCAAACTCGGCAATTTCAGCAGACCAAGTAAAAACCGGTTTTCCATGATATGCACCCTTTAACCATTTCCTTTTTAATCCAGACGCATTCATTCTGAGTGACTGGATGAAGGAGTGATTTTTCCCTCTTGACCAGACCCAGACTGACTTTTTCCACTTTCTCTGCATTTATTTTATCAAATATCTGCAGGACTCGGTAAAATGGTTCCTGTTAAACATTGCATTCAATGCAGCTGAGAGCACCGCACTTGTCCCGGCAACTGAAATAATGACCAATTTATTCCATAAACAAAAAAAGAAACCGGCGTATGCATGAATGATGGGCGTTTCAATTCATGCGGACATCTTTGTGGGTCGTGTATAAACAAAAAAACATCTGAACAAAACCCAGGTAGGAAAGAGAAAGAGAGAAGAAGAGACAGTGTAATGGGTTCTACTCTATTATGTCCAACCACTATGAAACTACTTCTGTAAATCAATTCGCTTCTAGCACAGGAAGACCATTTAAAAAGCATCGGGTCTATCTGTGTGGCTACTGTTAGCGTTCTCCTGTAATACTTCAGGTCAAAAAGAAAAACTCTTAAGGGGAATAAAGCACGCACACACAGACACACATGAGTGTGTGTTCTCTAGTTACAGTAAATAGTAATAGCACTGTTTTGGCAGAAGTAATCCCCACCTGTTAGTGCAGCGCCTGCCAGGGAAGCTGAAACACAACAAACATTCCACCGCCTTCTCCTCTTCTCATTTTCTCTTCCTTTCTCATTTCTCCAATCCCCTATTACCTTCTCACCCACCTCTGTGAGAAAGGACTTGGACCAGTGTGACCCATAACAAACACACACAAACGCTCCAACTCACACTGACAGAGAAACATGAACCAGAAAGACCCTAAACATTCACCTTCACACACACACACACACACACACACACACACACACACACAGACAGAAAGAATTAACTGAAAAATAACGGAAAAAAAAACAAAACGGTAATGATAAAACAAAACAAAGTAGGGTAGTAAGTCATCTCAGTAAGTGTAACATACACAATTGTATTTGTCCACTTTTTGTCATACAAGTATTTTCTTCCAAATAAATACTTCTTTCCTTAAATATATACATGCGTGTTTGTATTCATAGACCTGTATACCCTGGGGCAAAAAGTATTTAGTCAGCGACCAATTGTGCAAGTTCTCCTACTTAAAAAAAGAGAGGCCTGTAATTTTCATCATAGGTATACCTCAACTATGAGAGACAAAATAAGAACATTTGAAAGAAAAAATGGGGCCATGTATTGTGAGATTTTGAGTGAAAACCTCCTTCCATCAGCAAGGGCACTGAAGATGAACTGCCCGGGCAATGAAGGAGTGGCTTTATAAGAAGCATTTCACGTTCCTGGAGTGGCCTAGCCAGTCTCCAGATCTCAACCCCATAGAAAATCTTTGGAGGGAGTTGAAAGTCTGTTTTGCCCAGTGACAGCCCAAAAACATCACTGCTCTAGAGGAGATCTGCATGGAGGAATGGGCCAAAATACCAGCAACAGTGTGTGAAAACCTTGTGAAGACCTACAGAAATCCTTTGACCTTTGAGTATTGAGATGAAATGTTGTTATTGACCAAATACTTTATTTCCCACCATAATTTCCAAATAAATTCTTTAAAAATATATAAATATATATATATATATTTTAGTGCTGTCAAACGAGTGTGTACAGTGTATATTTATTATGTGTAGATATATATATATATATATATATATATATATATATATATATAACAAAAATCTGTTATGTTTATGTATACAATATATATAAAAAAAATAATATAAATATATATAT
>JAUMHQ010000078.1:7757329-7779102 GCA_032361165.1 Enteromius paludinosus | reverse complement strand
GGCTATTTAAATGCCATAGTCACAGGTAGGCTATGATAGATAATAGAAAACCGCTTAGGGGCGCTGATGATTTTTTTTCCCTATTACTACTTGTGCCGCCCCCACGTGACATGAAAAAATGCCACCCTGGGCGGCTGCCCCGTTCGCCCATGCCTAAAACCGCAACTGCTCTTCTCTCTTCCTTCCTCTTGTTCGCTGTCTAACTCTCTTTTCCCCATATTCCCTCATTTCTCTCACTTACATGTGCAAAGCGATGAGCGAACACATAATTGACTAAACTGATTTGATGGAATACATATTAGATAGAGCGAATATACCAGTGGTTATTATTACAAAAATGCAATTGCATTTGGGAAAATTGTCCTTTCAAGCGAACATAGACGGCAGTGATTAAATCAGTGAGACAAAAGCATATTAAAAACTAAAACAATATTTTCATTTCCAACTCACTGCACCAACAGAGCCTGGCAGTGAAGCTAAAGAATGTTTACTCAAACTCCCACTTACAAAGGCTCCATTAACAAAAACTGAAGTAACCACTGAAGCAAGAGGGCATAGTTACTGTATATCCCGACTGATGTCTCTGCAGGCTTTAAAAACTAAAATCCTGTTCAAGTCGAAAAAACATACAGTTTTAAACTGAAGTTTGACAATAAAACAAAAGACTGTAAAAAGAGAAAATGTGACACATCACATTTCATTACACATCCATGCCAAATGGTTAGGTAATGAAAAAATTATATAAAGTTAAATTGTGTTGAGTAATTGTAAGCAAATTATAATGAATTAATTCAACTTACATAATCTGTCACTGCAGAAATGGCGCCATGCAAATGCCAAGAACCAGTCTCATGTCGGAAAATGTGTAACTGGCATCACTACATAAGCACAAGGACATGTGTGTAAGCCTTTTTATACTATTAAATAATGTATATGATATCAACTACAATAATGACACTTACTAACAACTTCAATATGATAAAAAAAAATAATAAATCACCAATCCCTTTCATTATTAGGTTTGAAAAGCCCTTCATTAAGAGAATATAATTTAAATGCTACTAAAAGTAATTGCAAAAACCATCTCCCTCGAGACTTACCTTTTTTCCAGTATTTATTCCACCTAGATTGAATGTAACATCCCAGAAAGTGCAAGAGCAAATCCAACAATGTTTTTTTATTTTGTTCTAGTGAAAAATGTCACCCTGCTCTTCAACTGTGGAAATGGAAAATGAATGACATACTTCAGGGACAACATACTTCATGAAACAGTATTCGTCTTTTCCAAATAGCCCATAGGAATTGTAATACTTTCCCAGAAAGCAAAGACAAACCAGGTGCTGCATTTATTTTTTCTATTTGTTTTCAAAATGTCATTATGTAATTGA
Organism: Enteromius paludinosus; assembly: GCA_032361165.1. NCBI lineage: Eukaryota > Metazoa > Chordata > Actinopteri > Cypriniformes > Cyprinidae > Enteromius > Enteromius paludinosus. Next base: position 7,777,714 of record JAUMHQ010000078.1, on the reverse strand, counting down.
AGGCAGTTAGAATTTAGACTGACAATTATTATTACTATTATTATTTTATATCATCAAAAATAACTGGAATTAGAGGCTGCCATTTGTTGACGCTCTTTATATTTGACCTCTACGCTTTAAGTCGAGGCAGAATGCAGAAGAACTTCACAGAGTCTGTGTATGCGAGTTTCTCTGGAAACATTGACATCCATTAAGGCCGACATCATGTTTCTCCTAAGCCCTGTGCTCTGGTATTCTGGGTAATAATGGGCCTTGGGTGCTTATTATCGCCTTTTGGCATCTGTTATCTGAAGAAATCACAGTCAGTCTCGTAGTGCACATGAGATTTTCAAAGAAAACTTTACCACAATGTGCCGTAAGATCTGATTTTTGAAACACGGCTAAAGGTTAAAAGTAATTTGAAAGTGCTCAGTGCTTCCTAAACTCATTACTTTACAAATGTTGCCCTGGAATAAAGATCTTTTGAGAATGTTTTCCATTACTCCAACGTCTGGTATCTTTTACAAAACCTGATTTTTGAAATACTTGATATTCAGTCTGCAAGGTTCTAATTTAGAAACTGAACGCAGTGCATAAGAAAGCTACTCTTTCTAATACCAGTTAAAAATACCGAGCGGATTCAAACAGACAGTATTAAACAGGCTGTACTGTATGTAATCAGCTTGTTTCAGTGAGCTGGTGTGATCTCACTTACCATCAACGTGATGCAATGGGTGGTACCCAGTTTATATCCGTAGTACACTGTTTCTTCAGCTTTTTTTCATTTCAGGGCACGGTTATGCAGTTAAATAAAGTTGTCAGGATGTTAAGGTCTGTTCTTCAATATTATAACATATCCAAACCTGTAGGTTTTTTTTTTTTTTTAGAAGTGTCTTTTTTTACAGATTTCCACCCAAAAAAACAAGAAAAAAGTACAGGTTTGATTATAAATTCTATTATATATAGTACTGATCCACAGATGTCACTTCCAAAGACTGTAGGGACTATATTGGTTCCATAATTTATTCGCCAATACCAATTTTTATTTGTTAAAGGGGTCAAATGATGTTGCTAAATTTGGTTTGGAATTGCAATTTGGTGTAATGCAGTATGTTTATGTGGTTTAAAAAACAAACAAACAAAAAAAAACCATTACAAACGAGGCATTTGTTGTATCCGGTGGGGACATAATTACTGATTATCATGACTTACTGTAGTACTGTCTTTTTATGCGTCGTGTTGCATCGCACCTCGTAAACATTACAACATGTCTGCATTTGAGATCGGAAAAACGAGAAGTGACAGCAGCATTACCCTTCACTGCTTTAATTGTAAGTAGCAAATTATTTTAATGAGAAAACGTAACTTACTAAAGGGTTGTGAGTCAGAAGTGTAAACATTTGCGTGGTTTATGAAAACTTTGTGATGTCACAAAGTGGGGGCGTGTGCAAGTCATACATTTTATAAGGAATATCTCTTTACAGATCTTCTGCATGAATTACTTTGTTCCACTTTTGTAAGCCACTTTGGATAGAAGTGTCTGCAAAATGCTAAATGCAATGTACTGATCTTATTTTACATGCATTTATATTTTTTCTTTCACCAAGTAATTGTAAATCAAAAACCAATTAAATCAAAATCTCAATCTTCACTCTGATGCATATCAAAATACAGAAGACACGATTATTTATGTTACATTGCAACTTTAAGAACACAAACTGTAATCTTGGAATAAATATGTAAATAAAAATTCAAAATAAATATGTTTGTGATGCATTTAAACAGAATGATTTTAGATTTCATTCTTTTAAGTTTATTTTGACAGAGTGGTATAAACAGCATAACTTTACATTTATGGATTATAGGCCATAATGTGAAAATAATTACTTGCAAATGTCTAACCTCAAGTATAAGTTGAAGTGATACTGGCTTCAGCAAGCACCACTAATTGATTGCTGCGTTCAATCCCCTCCCCTCTCCTTTGATTGGCTTGACAGATTTCTCTCCGCTCAAGGAGACTGACATGTTCTCAGCAGTGAGCTGATTTAAATTTCAAAAGAGCAGTGAATCTATTGGAATCTGTCATCAGCTGGGACAACAGTCCAATCTGTCACCGCTCTCTTTTTCCCTACTCACTTCAGGCAGAACATTACACTTTCATTAGTACAACCCCCCACCTTCCTTCAGTTCCAGCTCTAGACTTTCTTCAAAGAAAGATGGGTTTGTCTGCCACATTGATCTGGTCACCATTTCTTTCATGTGTCTCCCCCCTCTCTCTCTCTTTCTCTCCATGTCATGAACAGCTGAGATGTAGCGAAAGAACTGAGATCTGTGCGTCTCGAATGGAAAAAATAAAGCCTTTAAACATCTTTGGGATCTTTGCAGGTTTGTCTTTTAGAAACTATGAAAGCTACAGATTAAAGACTTGAGTTTACACACGGGTACCAAAGATCTCCAAGGCAACAAAACAATCTTGATCTGGCTTTTATCCTGTCACCTCACAAAAGCAGATTAAGTGGGTTCACTGTCAGATCTATCTCAAATCTCCTGTTGAATATGTTTCGCCAAACGAAGGAGATTTACAAATTTTCTCAAGAGAAAAAAAAAAATGGATAAAAAATGCTTTCCTGGGATTTTTGGGGAAACCCTTTGAAGTCTTTGAATTCAATGAAATGAACTAAAATCCTTATTAATAATAATTTACCATATAAAAAATACTAACAGCAACTAGAGTGGTAACATCTCTCCTCAACAAGCCTCACTTCAGGCATCACTGTAGCAGAAATGTAAGATTCCCTTGAAAACGGTCCTGCGAACCACATTCCAGTCACTGTCACTGCCCTGTTCTTCAGAGACCACGGGATATTTATGTATGTGCTTATGTGTGTGTTTGCAAACACGCTCCAGTGCTTTGTGAGTGCTAATTACAACAACCTCCCACAACGGTGTTAACACATCCATTGAAAATAGAGAGCGAGTAAAAGAGCGTGAGCTCTGCACAAAGAAAAGCTTAAACAAGGAGGACAAACCAGCACTGATTCTTCTATATAAACACACAGTTGGTCAGGTGACCACTGAACCAGTTGCTGAGTCCTGAAGGCAGAGCACAATCTGCCCAAGGTGTCATGGGTAATAGAGTCTGGCAAAAAAAAACAAAAAAAAAACACTGAATCAGCTATGCGTGTGTTGACAGATAGTAATGTACATTATGGGCTTGTAAGAATTAGTTCCTTAAATAGTCATTTCAAAGCCAGTTGCAAGTGTGCAAGAAAATATGTGTGTGTGTGTGTGTGTACGACAGATAAATCCACAAAAGAAACTCAGTATAAACAGATTAAGGGTGCAGGCTCTGTCTGAGAGTGATTTCAGGCAAATCTACATGAACTTTTATTGACGGGTCATCATTTTGCTGAGATACAATTTGTACTTGTTCTGTTCCAAAACCTAAAGCACACTCCCAACAAGATGCTCATGCAAAAATAATTATAGTACCTCATAAAATACATAGTTTTAGTGTAACTTTGTGGAAAAGTTCATCTTAGTATGCATTATTTAACTAAATTATTATTATTTTTTTATGTTCATTTTAGGTATCCCTGACTTTTTTTTTCCCACAAACCCTTACTCAAATAATTTTTTTCCACTTCCAAAATTATTGAAAAGAGATGATTGACACTATCAACTTTTAAATTGGACAAAAAGCCACAGGAGGTCAGTCATACATTCTAAAGTCACACAGTGGCTGCAGGAAAAGACTGTGTCTGCATAAATAATACAAATTATCTGACTGTAGTTTTTCTAATCTCCTACGTCCCTATGTTCATTCAAGCATGGAGCTTCAAGACTGATCGTGCCAGGTTTGACAGTACATATTAAATCCAAATGTAAATCATATTTGAGAGCTATGGGGGGTGGGGGTGTTTTCAGTAAGAGTCAGCTTCGGCTTGCTTGCTGGGAAATAATGACAAATATACTAAGGCATCATTTTTGATGTTTTCCTTTTTAAAACTGCTTTGAAGCAATGTACCTTGTGTAAATCACTATACAAACAAAACTGAATTGAGTAACATTTTCAATTTCTGCTTATTTCTAACACAAACCTAATAAGGATTACTTCAGATTACTTGGAAATGTAAAAATTTCACATGTAATATTTTACTTGCCATTGTTTTGTAATTGTTTTTCGAAACTAAAAAATATTTTTGATGGGTTTTTTTTGTTGTAGCACATCAAACATACGCACTGCCACCGTGGTACTTTCTCAATGTTTAAATTTTTTCTGAATGTCAACTATCTAAAACAATAATGATATGGAAAAGAGCAGGTCGTTCTACACAGCTGTTCCTCATTCTCCCTATCCCTTTCACAAAAACCCTTAAAATACTTCCACACACAAATCTCATATAACGTTCACTAAGATGTCTTTAACACACTGCTCCACATAAAACATTTGACCTCCTGAGAATACGTCAACAAGACCGCCTCCAAATGTTGCAAGTGCAATCCCAGGTACGGACAACACAGAAAACACGCTCTCTCAAATGTCCTTGAGCAAATCCTTTCAACCTCTGGTTGCTCTGGAGAACTGTTCTTGTAATAAGTACATAAATGAAAGAAAATGAGGTTGTGCTGGTGTGATGATGGATCTGTTCTGTAACCACAAAGGTTGCGAGATCAATCCTCAGTGTGGTGATTATGTGCAGAGATTTATTTCCAACCTAACAGACATACTGGACATATTTGGAGAATTTTGACTGTATTAAACGAATGAAAATTGCTTGTTTGGTTTGTAAGCTTTAGCTACTGTTGGTATGGCATAATTTTGCAGCAAATTTTCTTCCAAACATGTAATATTGTTCAAAGATTCACCACTAAATAATGTCATGCCAGCAAGAGCTAAAATTCACTAAACAAACAAGTAAGTCACGCAACTGGTAAAGTCAGAATTCTCCAAATATTACACATATTAATAGAATTGTTGAACGGCACTAACTTGAATGAAACTACTGACAAAAATGACACTTGTTTGGTTAGTAAGTTTTAGCTCTTGCTGGCATGGCATTATTTTGTGGTGAATCTTTGGACAATAGTAACAAATTAATGTAATCCAACTAATATAGTCAGAATATATGGTCAATAATTTTTTTAGTAAGTTTTAGCTCTTGTTGGTATTTCTAATATTTGGAGAAGTCCAACAGAACACATTCTGAAGTGAGGCTTCAAACTTTTTTTGTCTCTGACGGGATGAAAGCGTATAATATATAAAAATCATACAAATATTTTGTGCAATATGAAATTCAATATATCAATATTTATAAATAAATAAATATATAATATGCTAATAACATATTTCTTCAAATACGATGTGAATACTTTGTTATTTTACTATTGAAACATTGCACATTTTCACTGATTTACCAATGAAACAAGTAAAGACCACTTAATCATAAATTTACAATATGAGTGTCATCGACAGATATCATCTACCAATTACATGAAGGCCTGCTCAGGACCCCGTTTCATGCTCACTGACATACTACCACTCTTTCTAAGTTGAAAAGCCACATAGTGACAGGGTACATGCTTGCTTGAAGCCGGATAATGAATTTTTTTAGCCTTACTAAAAGCATCACAATTACCGGGCTGGGTCGACAAGTCAGTGCGTTGATTAGTCAACAAGGCATCAACACCTAATGGGTGCTGAGCTTGTGGTTGTTGATGATTATGATGACGGTAAGCGGAACGATTATCTTTATATACAGTGTAATTGACTAATTATGGTGGTAATGCTTCAGCTAAGTTACGTGGTGTAAAAAGACAACGAGTGAAAGATTGAGCTGACCTATCAAATCTTGAGGAGCTACAGGTATGACAGCCCATCCATGTGAGAAATGAGCTTGCATTCAGGCCAACATCTGTTTCTTTACTCATGTTTTGATCAGACTGCCAAATGTTAAAACATTTTCATGTCAAAACAGATAAAAAATGCTACATTATTATTTGCAAGATAAGGATACCGAATTAAAACCTCAACATGGACAGTCATATGACAATAACGCAGATTACTAGTGAAAAATCTGAGAATCTAATGCTTACCATAATTTAAAAACATTTCCATTTTAATTTAATGAGAACTTGTGAACCAGCCTACACCATACTCAGTAAGTGACTTTATGCTCTTCAGCAGCCAGTGACTGACGGATGAAGTAAACAAATCTTGTACTTTAGTAAACATACAAATAGCCTGATAACAGGCTGTCAGTCAAGTCCTTTGAACATTCGATCATATTACTGCAGGTTCTTTGATTATTTCGAACAGGACCGAATGAGCGCCACACATCGGTCCGATTAGCAAAATAATCATTTGACCGTTTCAGAAAAAGGTTTATTTGAAAAGATAGAAATTATTTTAAAAACCTCACATTTAGTACTGAACATAACTCACTTCAAATTCACTTAAAAAAATCTCAAAATGTAGGGTAAATTCTGCCATAAATAACAGTAAAGTACATACACTCATTCAGCAAATGTTTTGCTGTGTGTTTACTTATTTAATTAAAATGAACTAATACAACACGAATTTTAAATATTTGGTGACATATTATTTTACTGTGTGCAATAGGCCTACAACACATTTGTTGGTTACTGGCTATAGCTGTGACAAATGTCAATTTCTTCTGCAAACATTGCATTACATATAGCAATAAAACAACCATGATTATTATAGTCCACCTCTGAATATGGTATGATTAAAATTCCATTAAGTTGATACAGGAACTTAAGTACAGTACTTCACATACAGTTAACAAAATACCACACACCCAAAATAACTTGAAATATAACTGAACTATTAAATCCTGATCTGCCTCTGATGATGCAGCTGAACAACTAACAAGCAGGGAATGGAACTAGCATAATAGATTCGGCCAGATGTGTCCCATATACTCACATGCATAACTTGCAAAACACACACACCCTTACATACTCACACTCAAAAAGCATGTATGCTCACGCACCAGTTTTTGACTAAGGGGAGGCCTGCTGAGACATTGAGATGTAAGACGTGACGCAGACATAACAATGGAGAAAAAAAAACAGGAGCGTTTGTCACCTCCTGAAGAATTATCAGGAGATGCGTGGTTAGGGGCCGTTCGAGGGCTGCATTACTTCACACACCCACATATGCATTTAACTACGTTTGTGTCTCAGTGAGCAACGTTCTCTACTTCCATCCTACAGCACTGTATCTTAGTCTTTTGACACTCTTATGTGACTCACATCAGATGCCCGGTAGAAAGATCCGGAGTGTCCTGGAATAACACAATGATAATCTTGATAGCACCAACTGCTTTCAGGGCCTGGAGGTCAGCTCTTGCGTTACAGGCCTCATAAAGAGCACATGAGATTTACTAAGGGTGACAGGACCACTGCTGGATCAGGATTTCATGACCTCACAGAACAAAGACGTTAGTGTTAAGATGACAGGAAAATACAAGCAAACCTTCCTGTTTATGCCCCGCTGATCGCATGGTGCACAAATCCATGCTGGCAGGATGACTAATCAAAACTGCTTTAGACACACACACATAATACTGAATCATTTAAAAATGTACACTAAATGTAAACACTAGCATTAAAATGAATGTGAGTGTGTGAGGCAAGCTTAGCTGTAGATGTAAGAATAGCAAATGACAGTCTGTTAGAGCGTTATTCATTCATTACGGAGGTTCAGTCAGTCTAATCCTATCAACCTGGGTCAGTTTTCCCCTCTTCTGTTCTGCTGTTCATTAGAAGGACCAATGGACCACAAAGATCACAGATAGAGGAGCTGAACAGCACAGCTGATGAACGTGCCCTGCTGGTGCAGAATACAGCATGTGCCAGAAACCCTGTGATACAGAAAAAACTGGAATGTTATCGTGATGAGAAGCTTGATGATAATTCAAAAGAGTCTTGTTATTCATACAGTAAATGCAAGCATTTCTTTGTTATGAATGTTACGCCATGTTTAATGACCCTCAATTGATTAGACCACACCGCCTGTTTAGACAGCTATTTAACGACAGGCTCTGAAAAGATCTCTGTTAGACATCATGAACAATGCTTGATATAAGCTGTTTTTACATAACCTTGTCATGATGAAGTGTGAAAATAGTCAGTCTTAAAGTGATTAACACACCTGCGCTTAGACTAGCGACTCCCTCTTAATAAGACAGAGGCACGCATAAGATATGTTCCGAATAGTTCACTACCAAACTATTTCAACAGTTTGCATATGGATGTTTTGCATGCAGCAATTATCCATGACCTATTACATTAAAGGTTCATCATTGGCATCTATGCATCTTTGGAACGTTTCCATCTTTTCTTATCCATTCTTTAAGGTACTAAATGTTCTTCAAGGACGTTTTATATATTTTTAATCTTTAAAAAAACATTTTCTTTTAACCAATGTTCATTTTAAGGGTTTTTGGGAACCCATTTTTTTCTTTCAGTGGCATCCCTGTGAAAAATTCTTATTAAAAATATTTATAAGAGTGTAAATCCGAACACTGAATTGAATCTTGAATCCCAAAATGCAATGTGCTTAATAATCCTTTTCCGATATGACAAATGAATTACTAGTTGATCAGAGTTCGAGGACATTAGACATTTTTAAAATTGGCTTCAAAATGTGAAACAGGAATATTTATTTTTAACTGTAAGTAAAATATAAAAGATAAATTCCACCCCCATTCCTGAACATAGTATGAAAAGCATCATAAATCAGTTTTATGGTGCCCTCTGTGACCCTTCCTATGACATGGTATATGAGCCTTTTTTCTTTTCATTTCTCAATAAAAGCTCAGAAAGAGAAGGAACAGGAGAAGCAAAAGAAGTGCAAAGAGAACAAAACAGAAATAAAGTGCTTTCATAAAAACATAACTTTTCTTCTGATCTGTGCGGCCCAGCGAGAGACCGCATGACAGATTTCGAAGCTAATTTAATAAAGTTAGATAGCGCTATGGCAAATATTAGTTCTACGAGTCTCTCGCTGTTTCCCCTGGAGAGCGGAGGGTAATATTGATTCCCTTCTCCAAGTGTTCATGCAGGTGCGGAACTGTGTCTAATCAAAGCATTCAAGCCTTTATCCGTCCTCCTCGTTTTTCATTTGTTTGCGTTAATGTCTGGTGCAATCAGCACTGAGAAAAAATGCTGTGATCTTTTTGCGTGGGTGAGTGTGATTTTCCTTCATTATGGCTTGATGTTTTCATCCACGGCCATGAGAACTTTGTCTTGGGACCCCGCTGCAATCACTGCAGTGCTTTGCTGCATTTTGAGCAGGGAACAAAACACATTTTGCTCTGCAGGTCCAAAGGGATCAAAAACAAATGATTGTTTGAGCCACAGCGCCTTAAAGAGAAAATTATGAACACTGAGCATGCAATATCAAAAATACAGTAAATCATTGCAGAGCGCAATGGCGCATTTATGGTAATCTGTGGTTTCGACTTTGATTTTGGCATCCGACTGATGGGTCGCAGGGGTAAACAGGCCATTTTCACCCTGATGAGGTCTTCAACCTCCTGATTTTATCAGTTCATGCCCCTCCATTCATCACTAATGCATTTCATTCCATTACGCTTTCTAACCATAACGGAAGATTATGCTACTATTGGTAATTGCTTTGTAAAGTTGATTGAGCTTCTAATTCATTTGAATCTCAAAGGTTGTTCTTCATTCAGTGGCTGAATGGACAGAATCCCCTCTGACTTCTGGATTGAGAAAAACTAAAGACACAAGGAAAATTACATCTGGGACATTCAAGAGGGCTATAATGGGCACGCACACACATTTTCGTAAAGCACGTACACAGCTGTCAAGGGTACGCCAGATCAAGTGGTGATATTACCTGGAATAGTTTGTGATCAAGTTCTTTAAAGAACGTGTGTGAGTGTGTGTGTGTAGGAGAGAGATAAATGCTCTCATAAATGGAAGTGTCTGGCCTCTCCTCCTACACTCTTGGTAGGCTGAACCTCTTTAGCTTCTGATAGCTGGACAATTTGTCCTTTTCTGCACATTCCTGTCCAATTTTCCTTAGTGTCAAACACACACACACACACACATGTTCAGATGTTCTACACCTGTAACCCATGAGCACTAATGGCAGTCTTGGAAACCTTCACACTGTAATGTACAATTCCTGCAGAAGTCAGGAGTGATAAAGAGGCTTGATGCTCCAGCAGAGAGAACGAGAGAGAGAGAGAGAGAAGGATAAATCGATCTCTTTAACTGATCATGGGGAATGATGAATCTTGGACCGGTCCTTGGAGAGGCTGTGCTCTTCTGCCTTATGGCCAGTGCAGTACTGCTGTCGAAGACAAAGAGAAAAGAAGGGCAGGAGAATAAAGGAAAGAAAATTAAATGTGTAGGACAGATTTATGATTTTCCAGCATCAGTACTCATCAACGCCAATCAATAAACCACCCAGAAAGAAGGCTGTGCAACCTACACAGCCAGAAGCAATGACAGGAAAAACACTCTTGAAAGCTATACACGCACACAAAAGATCACTGTACACACTATCTATCTATCTAACTATCTATCTATCTATTAAAATGTAAATATACAGTATACATAATATACAATGGTGTATTTTATTTAAATTATAAACTATTTACAAATTACAGCAACATTATGCATTGGATTTGCACAAAGTTTGTATACAGCCTATAAAAAAATGCAAATACACGTGAAAAAAAAAATCTTGTTTTGAGGATGTTTAGATGTTTTTCCTGGATGAATTTAAATGATTTCGATGCCCTGACATAAATAGATTTTCGCAGCATTATCAGTAGACCATAGGTAAACATAGATTGAGTTTGTGGCATCTGCCTTCAGAGTCCAGTAAAACACCTCCAGAGAGAAGTGCCCTGGGCACAGGTGGCTGTGGTGAAGACTGTCATCAGGCTGATATATCACTATACCTTTATCTACCTGCTCTTTAGCTGTTCAGGGTCATTAAACATAAATTGCCCGCAGGGAAAACCCCACCCACCATCAAACTGCATCTGACAGCACTGCGGCGCAGCAGGTGTGGAGTCAGCACATGTGTCGACTCAAAAAAACAAAAATACGACACTACATTTTATTAGTTAGTAGTACTTTCTTCTTTTCATTAAATACAGATTTACTTGAGCAGAATTAATGTATCTTGATTTAAAACTATATCTGTATTTTTACTGGATTTTTTGCCATGTGCTGGATAGCTAGTGGATGGTTGTGTTTGAGAGCTCTTTGTTCCTTCCTGCAGAGCCAAGAGCTGCGCCACCATCCATCTATGTTCCCTGCATTCTGTGTTCCTCGGGAGATATTTCTCATGATAATTAGTCATGCAGCCACACTTGCGCATCTTGGATATCTTCCACAGCAAATGTCGTCATCAGACATGTCGTCGCTTTGCTGTCACCTCATATCAGATGCAGCAGACTAGTTTGAAAGCTGCAGACTAAAGGCTGGAGGGTGTCTCAGAGTGACGTCAGCTTTCTTATAGACTGCGGTACCGTGTGTCCTGCATGAGCGCATTGTGCAACTGCATGTGAACACGTCCAGCAGAGGGCTGTTCTGTTGGTCCAGGTCCAGTGAGAAGCAGCCTGGGCTCTTCTGCTCAGAATCACCCTGATTTCAGAGATCAGTGACTGCACCGCCCTCAGGCTGGATGTGGCTGCGGTCTGGCATGCATATTAAAAAAAGTAATGACATAGTTTGTTTAAATTAGTAATGTGATGCAGAGTTTGAGGAGTTCTACAGAGATTTTGAGAGTCCGCTAAAAAAGCGGTTAGTAAATATTAGAGGGGAGGTGACAGGAGCAGCAAATGTCACAAGCTGTGAATATTCATCACCAAAAATTCATTATTAAACGTCCATTCATAAAAGAATTATGAATTATGATTTTTTTTAAATAAGCCTAATCAAATACATTCTACGAATAATTTCTAAATAAAGTTAAACAATTTAATAATGAATTTAAATGTCAAGCATATTTGTCATATTACAAAAAAAACATGAAAGACTTAACAAATGTAATTAACAGAATTATTTTTATGTCATATCATAGACAGCTTCAATTCACAGCAACAATAAGTAATAGGAATCTAAAAGCAGACTTTATTGTTACACCTATTAGTTGCTTATTAGCATGCATATTACTAAAATATTAGCCATTTATTGGTGCTAATTAACCACATATTAATGCTTTGTTTTACATGATCATACTACATCCCTAAACCTTCCCAATACCCAAACTTAACAACAACCTTGCTGACTATTAATAAGCAGCAAAAAAAAATTTTGAGTGAAAACTCGTAGTTAATAGTTACCTATTCTAAAGTGTTCCTTTATTAATATTATTATTTCATTAGAGGGCTTCAATTCACAGCAGTATGAATGAAAACATGGGTGAAATAATCATACCAGTATTACGTGATTACTTATGTGATATACACATAAAATATTTATAAACATAAATATGAATGTGCAAAAATATTTACAATATTGCATTATAATATATATATATATATATATATATACACTGTTGTGACTGTTGTATAAAAGCAAACCTGGAATCAATCAACCAAACAATCAAATAAAAAAACAGTGACACCAGAAAGAGTACTTTTTTTCTCTGTCTTTCAGCTGAATAGATGACAAGAGATAATAATCTTGTTGTTTAAAGGCCAATTTAAGCTTCACAGCGGAAAGTTGTTTTGTGTGTTAACACTAACATTGACTAACACAAACATGCAGGTACTCTCTTAGTATGATCTACATATTGTTTGTGACACAAACAGTCATGCAGGCCACAGCCCCGTAGGCTGAAAAGACACACACGTAGCTGGAAAATGCCTATGCTATAACTTTGCAGATGCATCTTTTGCTTGCGCACTAAAGCAGAGAGTTTCTTCTACTTTAATAATGCTGACCATCTCACTGCAGAGCTGGAAAAATACATTTTCTTATTGGCATGCTAATAAATGACTAATATAAAACTGGATTCCCTGAGGTAGCAGAGGTTACTTGATGGAAAGCAGAACAGATGAAAAATAAATACACCTACGGTAAATACTGTGTGTGTGTGTGTATATATAAATATACATATATATATATATATATATATACAGTGGGTACAGAAAATATTTAGACCCCCTTACATTTTTCACTGTGTTGTATTGCAACCATTTGCTAAAAGTTAATTTTTTCCTCAATGTACACACGGCATCCCCTTTTGACAGAAAAACACAGAATTGTTGACATTTTTGCAGATTTATTAAAAAATAAAAACTGAAATATCACGTGGTTCTAAGTATTCAGACCCTTTGATCAGTATTAAGTAGAAGCACCCTTTTGATTTAATACAGCCATGAGTCTTTTTGGGAAATATGTTCAAGTTTTTCACACCTGGATTTGGGGATCCTCTGCCATTCCTCCTTGCAGATCCTCTCCAGCTCTGTCAGGTTGAATGGTAAACGTTGGTGGACAGACATTTTTAGGTCTCACCAGAGATGTTCAATTAGGTTTAAGTACTTGGCCACATTCATCTTTCCCTCGATTGCAACCAGTCGTCCTGAAAAACACCCCCACAGTATGATGCTGCCTCCACCATGCTTCACTGTTGGGACTGTATTGGACAGGTGATGAGCAGTACCTGGTTTTCTCCACACATACCGCTTAGAATTAAGGCCAAAAAGTTCTATCTTGATCTCATCAGACCACAGAATCTTATTTCTCACTATCTTGTAGTCCTTCAGGTGTTTTTTAGCAAGTAACATAGCCCTATATATTTCAAACACGCCAAAAATACATTGTATGGTTCAAAAAGATTTTTCTTTTATGACCGAAATCATAATGGTATTAAGGTCATGTTCCATTAAGATATTTTTTTGATTTTCTATCTTAAATTTATCAAACACAAAAAATATTTTGTTGACTAGTAATAAGCATTTTTAACAACTTGCACCCTGACATTCCAGATATTCAAATCAGCCAAATATTGTCTTATCCTATCAAACCAAACAATCGATGTAAAGCTTATTTATTCAATGCTAATTTAAAAACAATGTATGATTATGCTTGGTTTTGTGGTCTAGGGTCAAAAGTAGAGCCTGTTTTGCTCTAGCATGCCATACTTTCTCCCAAAATTTTGATGTGCATTTTTGTAGCATTTTTGCTTTTGACAAACGTTTGCAAGGAAGTCTCGTATTATCTTTACCAGAAAATAAGTTAACATTATGCCTTTTTTGCAAATCAGTAGAATTTTATTTTTACTAGATTTGGCACTGTGTGTAAGAACTAAAATGTAATTTAGTCTGTACTGTATGTCATTTATATAATAGGTTGAGGTTTGGGAGTTACACATCATAAGATTAAGATCAGATTAATATCACATGTTTTAAAGGTACTGGCGGTAAGGTTTAGAATTAGTATTGGCAGTCAGTGGCATCGACCAACATAGAATGCTGATGCAGTAACGCCCTGAATGACTCACTCATGAGCCTGGAGTGGACTCACTTTGGTCTGGGTAACTCGATGGAAGGTAAATGGCTAGTTAAAGCTTTTCTGTCACCCAGATAGGAACCAGGCTGTCTGAGTGATCGCTAGAACCACCGAAACTAATTAAATATTTTGAGCACCAAAGAGAGGGTCAATAAAAAGGATTAATGTCCTTCACTTGAGAAGAAAAGGGTGAACAGATCAAACTAGTTTGGTCAGCTGAGACGGCCCTCCAGGAGCACAGACAGGACAGAAACTCACTCATTCTGAGAAGAAAAGAGATCAACCAATGCTGGAATCTCTGTCTCTATTCATCCTTGTCTCTTTTCTCCTCTTTCTGTTGATTCTCACCGGGATTGAGGCTTGAAAAGTCCAAGTAAAAATGATCTATGAGTGCTTTGTAAGAGCAGAGGCCATTGGGACAGACAGCAGAAGACAGTTAGCCAGAAAACAAGCTAGAATAATGTACATGGCAGGAGCATTTCAGTGGCTTGGAAACCTGCATTTCTTTGGCTTCATCTCTCCTTCTCTCACAGTTGGAGCCTTTCACTCTTTCACTCCCTGAAGGTGTTAAATTTTAGTGAGTGATATGGATTACTCACAGTGTCATGGTAACAGTAACCGTGGAGAGGAGTGGGAGGGGGTCAGCGTTCTCTGAGAAACAGGGTCTTACCGTACAGCAATGTGAATGGGAACCAGGGGCAACTTTACTCAAGGTCACAAACTGGCTAACCAATCAAACGTGATGTTTTAATGCTTCAGGCATTTACTAGTCACAACTTCAACACTTCACATTTCTTGTGTGTACCATACCACTTTGTTATGCTGCACTCTTCAAAAACCTGAATACTTTCTAAAATATTCACTTAAATAACAATAAAAGAATTCTTAGCTGTGTTCCTTTATTAATTGAATTCAAAAACTCAGTAAAGTTACATTGGCTCTGAATTTTTGGGAGGTGTGTATATTATTATTTTGTGTCAACTTTATTATAGAATCTATAAAAGATATTGGCTGATTTTTAGACAATTTCTCTTATTTTATGTCCCCGTTTTTAGATCTGTAGCCTGTTTTATCCACAGGATTAGATGTGCATGTGTGTATAAATATGTGAATGTGTACATCAGTTAAAAATAATTCTGTTTTTATTACTGCCCCAAGTCATTTTCTTAGAGGCTAGATACACACGCACACACACATCCATTCACGTTTGGCCTGTCTCTCTTACTTAAGTGCTTAACACTACACTACCCCTCTGTGTGTCTCCATAAATACGCATATTTAAAGAGCAGCCTGGACATTTAAACCCCCTTGAAGGCTTAAGAACCAAATCAATGGATTCCCACAGATAGAGCTCGTCATCTTCTGGCCCCCTACACACAGCCAGTTAATGGCGGCCAAACAGCCGTCTGGAGTCTAAGAGAAGTCAAGGTGAACCCCATCAGACACAGGCTGTGAGTTTAATGCTCTGCTCTGCTTCTGACACACACACACACACACAAACACTGATAGAAATGCACTGCGCACAGCTGCACACAGAGATTATAGTTAATGCTCACGATACTCTGTGGTCAGGCCCGGAGGAGGCTGACAGTTGTTTTGATCAGAGAGAGACTTGGAAGAAAGCGATGGAAGGATGGGGGGAATGGAAAAGTATGAATGAGCAGGAAAAATTGGATGAGCTCAGAGGTGATGTGTAAGATTTGATATGCGATATGTGGGCATGTTTTGGAAGGCATTTCAACGACATTACGAACGGTAATACCTAAGAGATGTCCACATATTAAACCAAAATGTCTTTGATAGATGGAAAAGTGTTATTATGAGGACTGATTTTATTTTGCCATATTTTGTTTAATAATTTTAGAATATTTTTACTCACTTGTCACTTTAATGTTTTCCTCATCTTTGTGTTTCTAATATATATATAGCTATAATTAAGCACAAATATTGATGTAACAGTTTTAACAAATCATGCACAGCACTTATCTATAAAATATTTGACGCAACAAATATATATACAATGTTTAATATGTATTCTTGAATTATATTTTTATTTTACATGCATTATATATATATATTGTGTATATTAATATTTTCTCTAAATACTATGTTTTTTGTTATTATTACACCAACGTTGGTGCCAATTTTTGATCGTGAGACTGAAATAGTACAGTGAGATTTCTGACTAGCTGATCCTCCACAGATGGTTTTGATTTGCTTGTGCATCAGGGTGTGTTATTATGGCTGTTTTCATAAAAGGCCTGACCTATACTTTGTCATCAGCCATTATAGAGATATAAACCAAAGCAGAACTCCAAAAAACTGCAGAGCTTTTTCCTTCCTTTTGGCCACAGTAATTGTGTGCTTTGCCCTATGTTTGCGGTGGAGCAGCTCAGATAGGAGTTCTATATTGCTGCGGTAATGATAAAACAGGTAATAATATCATTGTGGTAATTGTAGGAAGTGCGACGGTGCTGCCGTGGTAATAATTAGAAGTGTGATTGCACACATTGTGTGTGTGTGTGTGTGTGTCTGTCTGTGTATGTAATTTTATCATCTTATACATACACACACAACAGACATCAACACAATCACACTTAAATTAACACACGTGTGTAAGCAGATTGAAAGGCTCAGCATGGATTCTCTTTTTGACTTATTATCTGGATCATTAATTGTACATTGAGCTTAAATGCTATTTAATCTAAATCTGCATCGCATGCAAGTTAATTTATATAGAAAACACTGCATGGATGGATAGCAATTTGCCAGCATTAATAACTCAGCTTCACGATTTTTTTACTAATGCATTTACTGACCATTCAAAGTCATTCGCAGACAAGTAATGACAACGATAAGTATAACCTGAAGGACACATGCATTACACAGCAGACAATACTTGACCACGTTGCTCTTCTGAGCAGCTCAATGAAATGTGTTTCACTCAATAAAACCATTACAGACACAGGAAGGGAGAATTATAGTGGCCTCAAAAGATTGAGCTCGCAATGAATTTTGCAGGGCTGCGAGAGCAACGGAGAACACATTACAGCAGCTCCTAGTCACACATCCATCATATTTTAAACCTTAAAGGTCGCTAGGTTTGGACTCTACGGCTAGATGGAAACTGTTGACCTTGACACATTGAAACCGTAGACTCACACACAGGTAGTGCATACACCCATATTATTATTTAAATATGATACGGCCCACCAAGTGTGCTCAGCGAGAAACTGAATACACGATTTCATCACCACACACACACACACACACACTTTCACCTCCTCACACACTCCATTCGTGAAATATTACCTAAGCAGGTGATTCAGTATTTTCCAGAGACTAACCGGTACTCACATCTTACAAGGCATTTTCCAGTGCTGTGAGGAGGGAACCTGCAGAGCTGTACTGAACATGGCAGGTGAGATTCATTTCACACACGTTTTACACTCCGACCGTGTCATTTTCCATCAATACAGCAATATTTGCACTTTGAGTGACGTTTCGTGTCTGTGTTCGCAAGTCCAGTCAGCTGCTTCCAGTCAGGCTGTTTCAAGGCCTGAAGAGAACATTATCGTTCGCAATATTGGACAGCGTGAAGTTCATTCTCATTTTGCGTCACTGTTCCTGTTAAAAAAAGAAAAGCACTGTGTTGCTGCAGGAATCTTGTGTCTTCTTCTGGGTTCGTTAAAATGAGCTCAACTCTGCGTCTCACTGCAGCAGCTGAGCGCTGACTGTGTAACTTCTGTTTTCTGCTTCTTTATAATGTCCTTCTCCTTGGCCGCTTTCTCAGTCAGAGAAAAATCAAAGATACAGATGAACTCCAAATCTGTGAACTCAACTGCGTAGAACACAGAAGTGTTTAAATGTATAAGTATGTGCATGTTTCTACTTTTTTGGTCATTCTGAAAGTGCCACAGAAAGCTAAAAAACAATAGTGTCTGCTGGATTTAAAACAATAGTTTGATAGTTTATTAACTCTCATGATTTTCCAAACTGGCTCTTTATCTCATCTAGAATAGCAAAGAATATTTTTCTAAAGAGTGAAAGTGCATGGTTACCAAGGGCTGTCAATCTCAAGCACATAAAGTATCATAAAAGTGGCCCATATGACTCACGCACTATATTCTGAAGTCATACAATAGCTTTGCATAGAGAATAGGCTGAAATGTTTCATTATTTGCTGAAATTCTTCTCATAAATTGAGCTTGTCATCCATGGTCACCATTCATTTTCATTGAAAGCTAGAAAAGGAGCTTGGAAATGCATCATTTTTCTTTTTTATTCCACTGAAGAAAGCAATTCACACAGAATTCAAAAGACACAAGCGTGAGTAAATGATAACACCATTTGACACACAGCCACTTCCTGACATAGATGTCAACATGCAAATGAGCGCATTTGTTGTTTTAGCACTTTTATGGCTGCTGAAGGAATATCAACGTGTGCAGTAACTAGAAAGGAATGCAACACACTTGACTCATTTTAATCAATGTCTTTTACTTAAATCTTTCCATTAACTAAATCAGCATAACCTCTCAGTCATGTCTGTTTTGGGCCCTGAATCAACAGCACCGCCCCTGGAAATAACCTAGCAGGTTCTCTGGTGTCCCAGTGTCCCTGTGCAACCGAGTGTTACATAAAGCCTCTTTTATTCAATTCCAATGTGGAGCAATATTCATTTTTGTTCTTTCAAACTGTAAAACACACTTCCTCCTCATGCCCGGCCCCACATTGTCACAGTAAGCTTATTTCAACATTTGCTATAATTCTTGCTGTAGCTTCTTTACTGAAGCCGAAAGCAGTCAAGAGAGGACATGATTAGCACTTTAAAGTGGAGGGAAGCCCTGTGTGAATAAATTAAAGCTGTGCTGCCTATAAGAAGACAGACATATTCAGTAAGTCAAGAAACTGCCTCAATCACTTCAACTCTGCTGAACAGCTTAGTTGGTTTTGTAAGACCACACATTCCAGTGAGACACTGACAAAAGCTGGATGTTGTACTTGCTTGTTAAAAACAGAAAAGTTGAAAATTAGATATACTGGTTCCATATCGGTTATTGAACAATATCATAGATTTATCCTTTGTTGATATCGGATATTTAATTGCACATACTAATTTTCAGTAATTTTACATTTAGATTAGCTGTCACCTGATGATCCCTTACATTTTTATCTTAAAAACTACTAAATGAGTAACACTTTTTAAATATAATCTTTAGCAAGTTGTATTTTAGCATTTCATTTTTGATAAAATAATATAGAATTCTAATGTCTGCCATTTATTAGTACTTCAAACGAAGTCAAACAACCACACTGCGTTTTGTACCATTAAGGGGTAGGTTTAGGGGCAGGGTTGGGGTTGGTTGTTCTTACGAATTTGCCACCTTGTAAAACATGTTCCTATAAATTTTCACAAATTGTGAGGTCTTACCCCATACGGTAAAAAAAAATTATTTTGAAATATATTTTAAAATATATTTCAGAATATATAAAAAATATATGTGCTAAAATACATTTTAAAATATATTTATAACATATTTTGAAATGTATTTTAGCACATTTCTATTCTATTATATTTCAAAATACAAATCAAAATTATTCAAAAATATATATTTTACATAAAATACATTCACATGTAACAAATTAAAAGAAATCTTGATTTTGATGAAATGAAATGAAAATTTGATGTCTAAAACATACATATACAGTAACATATCAATCAAGCAGGATTTTATAAATTTATTCTCATATTTTATATTATACTTAAACATACTAAAACAAACATACACACGTGTGTGTGTGTGTGTGTGTGTGTGTGTGTGTATGTGTGTACAGGTTTTTATATCCTGGTGGGGACCAATTGTCCCCACA
>JAUMHQ010000078.1:7737286-7757229 GCA_032361165.1 Enteromius paludinosus | reverse complement strand
CAGTGCCTGGTTTTCTCCACACATAACGCTTAGAATTAAGGCCAAAAAGTTCTATCTTGGTCTCATCAGACCAGAGAGTATTATTTCTTATTTTGAGTCCTTCAGGTGTTTTTTTTAGCAAACTCCATGCAGGCTTTCACAGGGCCGCTGCTGGCCAAATGGGTGCCCTAAGCAGAATAGTATTGTGCCCGCCCCCTCCCTCAAAAACAAAACAAACAAACAAACACCTACTATAAGGGGTCAATATAGTACTGTAATAAAATATAGAAGTAAATAAATAAATTGTAATTGCATTGTGCTACACATAAATTACAATTGTAGCCCTAGACAGTTAGATATTGTCACGCTCAGAGAAGACTCGAACGCAGAACTGCAATATTAGTGAAGATTTATTTACAGTGCATCAAGGAATTAACATTGTTTTGGCTTCTGAAGATTATAAGGGTCAATGCAGGTTGAAGGAACAGGTTTCGCCGCTGCCAATGCAGGATCCAGTCACACTGCACAGAGAACGTACATAGGTGAGTATCAAAGGTACAGTCATAAATGTAACACAGGGGAGGAGCAGCGGATCCCGCCGATTGGACTGTACGAAGGCAGGTAAGTAGATGAGGTAAGTAATGTTCATAGACTGAAGGGTGCAGTTAATCCTTGTGTGAGGATACCTTGAGCTCAGAAGAGCGGTGATCACACCTGTTAGATCTGTCCATCCCTCTTAACAGGAATACAGTTCAACAAGGTCAGTTTAGCGGTTAGTGTTAAGATCGGTGAAGCAACTCACAAAAGAGTTAAGCGGAACCCAACGTGAAGGCAAAGGCTCTGGGCAGACAGGAGTGAATCTCTGAGGCATTCCAACCTTGAGCTCAGCCGCTGACTGAGTGGTGAAGCTGCTATTTGAAGTGCACAGGTGATTGGGGACAGTTGTTCAGAATGCTGGTGATTAGGATAGCGTGATGTGACTGGTCCTGGATCAGCGGCTGGTGTAGGTGAGTGAGAAGGCGGGGTTGATCTGAGGACAGAGGGTTGTGAAGACTTGTGGGCTGTGATGGGTGTGGCATTACGCCCCCTCCGGAAAGGCGCGTCCTTGCGCCATAACAAGACAGATGAAGATGGATCATGAGCCGCCTGTGGCCGTGGTGGATCGGGATCAGGAAGGGGCCAGGGCGGATCGGGAGCTGGCTGTAGTCGTGGCGGCGGGATCAGCATAGGGCCAGGGCGGATCTGGAGTTGGCAGAAGTCGTGGTGGATCAGGAACTACATGGGGCCAAAGCGGACCTTGAGCTGTCTGTGGCCATGATGGATCAAGATCTGGCTGAAACCATGGCTCATACGGATGTTTTTGTGGCGCTAGCTCAGGGGCATGCTCGTGCAGCGCTGGCTCAGGGGCTGGCGCAGACCCTGGAGGGCGCTCTTGCAGCGCAGACCCTGGAGCTGGAATCTGGATCGGCACTCCCGGCTATGATCTTGGGGCTGGAATCGGGATCGGCTCTCCCGGTCGTACACTGGGGACTGGAATCGGAATCAGCTCTCCCGGCCGAGACCCTGGAACTGGCATCAGGATCGGCACCCCCAGTAGTAAACTAGGGACTAGAATCGGGATTGGCACTTCCAGCCATAAACAAACTAGGGACTGGAATCGGGAACAGCTCTCCCGGCCATAAACTATGAACTGGATTTGGGAACGACTCTCCCGGCCATAAACTAGGGACTGGAATCGGGATCGATTCTCCTGGCCGAGACTCTGGAACTGGATTTGGCTCTCCTGGCTGTAAGATAGGGACTGGAATTGGGGTTGGCTCTACTGGCCGAGACTCTGGAACTGGATCTGGGATCGGCTCTATTGGCTGTGTTTCAGGAACTGGATCTGGGATCGGCTCTGTTGGCTGTGACTCCGGAACTTGATCCAGGATCGGCTCTACTGGCTGTGTCAGTTAGAGCAGTGCTTCTCAACCCTGGTCCTCGCGGCCCCCTGCTCTGCATATTTTGGCTGTCTCTCTTTGTTAACACACCTGATTCTGATAATCAGCTCATTAGAAGAGAGCTCCGTGCATGAGCTGTGTTCCAAATTGACATGGTCCCTACACAGTGTCCATTAAAGTTGACTTCACTTCGGAGCATTCATTCACGGATTTGCACCATAAATAAGTGAATACGATTTAAATTACATCTTGCACACACTGTGCTAGATCAGCGGTTCTCAATCCTCGTCCTCTCCTCGAGTCCCCCGCTCTGTGCATTTCATAAGTTTCTTTTGCCATTTGTTCTGTTCAAACGTATGCGCACTGCAAAGTGGACATCACTGAATATTCCGCCATGAATCCAGTTCAAAGTGAATTTATACGTTCCATTCAAAGTGCATTTAAGTGTGCAAGACGTAATTTAAATCGTATTCACTTATTTATGGTGCAAATCCGTGAATGAATGCTCC
Source organism: Enteromius paludinosus (assembly GCA_032361165.1). Taxonomy (NCBI): domain Eukaryota; kingdom Metazoa; phylum Chordata; class Actinopteri; order Cypriniformes; family Cyprinidae; genus Enteromius; species Enteromius paludinosus. Next base: position 7,754,801 of record JAUMHQ010000078.1, on the reverse strand, counting down.
AAAGTGAAGTAAACTTTAACGGACACTGTGTAGGGACCATGTCGATTGGGAACAAAGCTCATGCACGGAGCTCTCTTCTAATGAGCTGATTATCAGAATCAGGTGTGTTAACAAAGAGAGAGATGGAAAATATGCAGAGCAGGGAGGCGCAAGGACCAGGGTTGAGAACCACTGGGTTAGAGAACCATAATCCAGCCCCAACCAGAACAGCGTCCTGAGGGTCTGCTAGCTCCAGGGCACAAGTTGGTAGTATTCTATGAAATCCTCCATGTACTCACAAATAGGACGCCCATCTTGGGTGCGGGTCTGGAGGAGGGCTGCTTCCATGTAGATGGTTGTGATTTTCGTTTAGGGGCTGAGCTTCTGTCACGCTCAGAGAAGACTCGAACATAGAACTGCAATATTAGTGAAGATTTATTCACAGTACATTAACATTGTTCAGGCTTCTGAAGATTATAAGGGTCAATAGCAGGTTGAAGGAACAAGTTTCGCTGCTGCCCTTGCAGAATCCAGTCACAGTGCACAGAGAATGTACATAGGTGAGTATCAAAGGTACAGTCATAAATGTAACACAGGGGAGGAGCAGCGGATCCCGCCGATTGGACTGTACGAAGGCAGGTAAGTAGATGAGGTAAGTAATGTTCATAGACTGAAGGGTGCAGTTAATCCTTGTGTGAGGATACCTTGAGCTCAGAGGAGCGGTATCACACCTCCAAGATCCGTTCGTTCCTCTTAATAGGAATACAGTTCAACAAGGTCAGTTCAGCGGTTAGTGTTAAGATCAGTGAAGCAGCTCACAACAGTGAAGAGTGAAGCAGAACCCATTGTGAACGCAAAGGTTTTGGGCAGACAGGAGACAGTGAATCTCTGAGGCATTCCAACCTTGAGCTCAGCCGCTGACTGAGTGGTGAAGCTGCTATTTGAAGTGCACAGGATAGCGTGATGTGAGTGAGTGAGAAGGCGGCCTCGATCTGAGGACAGAGGGTTGTGAAGGGGTGTGGGCTGTGATGAGGCGTGACACATAAGCCTATGATTTTATTAATACAGTGTGATTGATTTTATGGTCTCAAGCAATTAGAAATCACACAAAATTTTTATTAAAAAATAAATAAATATATATGCAGTTTTACTACGATAAAACCATGGTTGATTTTGATACAGGTTGTGATGTCTACATTTTTTGTTGAAGAAATAAAAAAAACCTGTACCATTTCTATCGCAAAAAGGTGGCCAAAACTGGATATTTGAATTAAATGTTTTGTCAATAAACAGCAGCAATGACAACAGCAGTTATCAGCCATTTGGTGCCCTTTGCAGGCATTTTATGTAAATTGTTTATCTTGTATTACATTATATTTTACAGTGTTATTCAATGAAACCAAAATTACACCATAGCCTATAGGCTACCAAATATTACCTCGTTGTTTCATAGAATACAACTGGAATAGATGAGTTTTTGGTGGCAGTGGTGAAATTATTACTGACAATAAAAGCCTACTAATGTCAACAGTCAAATATGTTTTTCTGGATAATGAACGTATTACCTAAAATATGATGCACTGGCTTCATCTCAGGTTTTTATTTTTCCTTTCTCTGCCCCCCTGAGTTAAATATATGAGCGTCTCAGGATAGGGTCTGAATATTTAGGACCGTGTGATAGCTTAGTTTTTCTTTTTTAATAAATCTGCAAAAATGTCAACAATTCTGTGTTTTTCTGTAAATATGGGGTGCTGTGTGTGCATTAATGAACTTAAATGATTTTTTAGCAAATGGCTAAAATATACTGTAACAAAAAGTGAAAAATTTAAGGGGGTCTGAATACTTTCCGCACCCACTGTATATATACCCACACACACATTAATATGAACACCCTACACACAGAAGCCTCAAATAAGTCTTAAAAGATCCATACTGGCCACTAACCTACAGATAAATCAGCTCTCTCTGCTCTCTGGTTCCCAACAGCCCATAACATCAGGATGAGCCATGGCTTTGCAAGGTTAAACCAATCATTGTCAGGCTTTATTATCTGATATACTGCTGTTTTCCTAGAGCGTTCTGTAAAACCCACACTTTTCCTCCAGTTTGCCTCCAGAGAATTAGTATTCATTTGATTTACAGAAATTCTCTGCTGATCTGGTCTGATGGATTTTCAACCACAATCACACTGAAATACTGTGGTTCATGCCATTCCTTGCATACAACTCATATACTCTATTTTTAGGATTATAATAGCAGACTCCACATGATGAAAAAAACTCCAGAACCCATAATCAGTGTACTGCACTAAATTGAAAGGTATCATCAAATTAATTTACTCACCCTCATGTCGTTTGAAACCTGCATACATTTCATCTGTGAATAAATGTGGACTATATGCATATGTAAAGAGTTGAAACCTTGAATACCTTGTATTCTGCAGAAGAAGAAAAAAAAAACTGTTGCATAATTCATATGCTTTTTAGACCCTTGGGGGTCCAAATCATTCTTTGTTCATAATATGGGCAATTTAATATGTATTCAGATGTCTGTATATAAGTCACAGAATCAAACACCCTTTCATAAACAAATGCACCCCTTTTTACATGAATTCTGCTTGTTCTGCCATTGGAATTTAATAATTTATCTAAACTGTTAATTGTTTGCTATTTCATATGAATGATAACTGACACTGGACATTACCAAATACGTCAACATTTAAAAGGAAATTAGTATTTTAATTGATCTCTTTTCCCATCTGACCCTGCTCTTCAGTGTGCAGTAAACAGTGCATTATTGTTCTATTTAGAACATAGTAATCCTTTTAATAGATAAAGTATTTTAAAAACAGCTGAAGTAAGCTATATACAGCATATACTACACTCTATTCAAGTATTAAGATCTCTTTTTCTCAGATTCCTTTTTACTGCTGACTCACATTTGATCTTCTCTTCAGTGATGAAACACGCTTTGCAGTTCATGATGCCGCCATCTGTCACTCATGCAGAAATGTGCACACACATGCATTCTTATCGTCGTGACACAGAGAGACGTCTGAGTAGTCACAGCATTAGGGGCTGGGAAAGGTCACAGCGTTCACTGTATATTGAGTTCTTTTTTTAAACTGCTGTCAAAAGAAGTGAATCTGTGAAAAATGAATCAGTTATCAAGTTGGTCATTGCTAAAGAGTAATTTCCAAATAATTTTCACTATTAAAAAAACTTCTTCAGTGATTCTTCACAATAAACGTCTTAACACCAGGACCCCACATCATTTCCCTCTTCCCATCTTTATCATATCATTGCACTGGGTAGGCCTACTTATCAATTTCACTGCAATAGCTTACACTACCTTTCAAAAAGATTTTTAAGGGGTCTTTTATGGTCACAGAGGCTTGCATGTATGTGATCAAAATACAGTAAAATAGAAATACTGTTAACTTCAGTCCTCAGGGTCACACAATCCTTCAGAATTCATACATTTCATAAAATTCTTTTAAAACATTATACATATCTTTACTGTCACTTTGAATCAATTTAATCCATCCTTGCTAATTAAAAGCACTAAATAATATCAACAAACCTCAAATGTTTGAACAGTATTGTACAGTGTGCTGAGGCTCTTGCACTACCTACCTACCTTGCTTTTAGGACATTATAATGCTCTTTATTTTATTTCAAGGTTGGACTTTATGCTCTTTAAAGAATTGACTGCATGGGATAGATGACATTCTGAAGAAACAAAATATTATTATTAGTCAAGCTTATGGAATTGGGACATTTTTGGTCTAGATATACTGCCCCTGTTTCAAACCCATAAGACCTTAGTTCATCTTCAGAACATAAAGATATTTTTTTTATGAAATCAGAGAGCCATCGGACCCTCCATAGACAGCAACACAACTGAAGAAACATTGGTAAAACAATCCATGTGACATCGGTGGCTCAACTTCAGTTTTGCGACTTTTTTTTGTTTGCAAAGAAAAGAAAACATATCATCAGCATAACTTTTTTCTCTTAAGGTCTTATGGGTTTGGAATGACATGAGGGTGAGTAATAAATGAAAGAATTTGTATTTTTGGGTGGGTGAACTAACCCTTTAAGTGGGTTTTTGCTTAAAGCAAGCAAAATAATCTTATTTCAAACAGAAAACAAGATTATTTTGCTTAACCCATTGGCAGATTATTTTGCTTTTTTCCTTAATCAAAGGTCTCGAAAAAAATGACCAGAAACATAAAACTCCAGAACCTTTTTTTTTTTTACAGAAACCTTTAGAGAATAGAATCTTGATTCATCATTCGTTACTAGGACTTCCGTGCTATGTTGCTATAACACCTCATCATTATCTTATCAAATGGAATTCCTTTTATCCCTTGAGCAACCTGGAATCCCCCTGGAGTGACCTGAGTGTAGATACCTTGTTAATGGGTACAGTGGTCATGGCTTATGGCTTGCTCTTTTCAGGGATCAAACCAGCAAACAGAAACATCTCTTAAAAGATATCATTACCTCAAACACAGCGTTGATGATGACGACCAGCTATATGCTGTTGTTATTTTCAGCATGGCAAGATTTTACCTGCAGCTCACATTTCTCTCACGTGAGCTAGTAATAATGCAGAGGTTGATGGAACGGTTGGACAGTTTCCGTCCCCTGTGTGATAAATGAGATGAGCCCAGCGGGACCCATCACTAGTTTCAATCTGCTGACAGCTACTAGCAAATGGGAGTCAAGTATGGATGCAGTAAACAAAGAATAATCAGGGTGGCTTATTAGCTGATGGTAGAATGATACCACGACCACACAGTGTGGATTACACGTACACACACATTTGTTTTTCTATCATGATTGGCACTTTCCATTGACTGCTATTGTTTTCGTACTGAGCTAACAGTTTTGTTTTCTATTTTTTTAATGTTTGGGGTCATTACGTTTTTTTTGTTTTTGTTGCTGAAAGAAATCAATTCTTGTAATTAGCCAGCAAACATTAAATAGATCAAAAGTGACAGTAAAGACAACAATATGCTGCAAAAAAAAAGAAAAATAAATTATGTTTGTTTTAATTTTCTAGTCATCAAAGAGTCCTGAAAAAAATTTGAGGGTTTCCGCAAAAATATTAAGCAGCACATTTTTTCCAGCATTGATAATAAGAAATGTACCCTGAGCACAAAATCATGGTATCATGACACTGAAAACGGAATAATGACAGCTAAAACTTCAGCTTAAAAAATTAATTTTTACTGTTTCTAACAGCTGGGTTGTGCTTGTATATTTGTGTATATAAGTATGTATATATAAACTGACCAGGAAAAACATTCTTAACAACAGGCACCTTTTCAGTATTGTATTCAAAGCACTGATTGATTTCTGAGGGCGTACAGATCAAATAGGAATTATGCAGCAAAACTGTCCTCCCCCAGTAATGCTGGCATCTTTTTCTGCTGAACTTGAAAATGTGAAATGAGTGTTATCAAGGGTTTTTGAAGAGCTCTCTTACACCAGTAAACCTTTCACAGTATCCGTCAGACAGTAATCTCTCTATTGCCCCACCCATCGCATATAAGGTTAGCCTGCAGAGGGTGTGGACAATTGTCTGCAGGAGCTATTTATTGAGTCTCGCCATTTAGCCAGGGCGAGATAGCTTTCTGCAGTAGTAGGGGGTTGTTTCTCTGCAGAGGCTTGAGGGGGGGTAAGTACAGCATTAGAAAGGTGGAGCAGTAGCTGTCTTGTTGAATTGAGAGGAGGTTTAATCTGTTCTAGCTTAATGGTGGAGGCTGAAGGTGAGCTGGAAGGATTCCAGCTCCATAACTAGAATGTGGCTGGTCAGAATCCCTCGTGGGAACTTAAATACCTCACATTACTGCCTGCCTCTGCATTTCTTTGGAAACCTTGACTCATGATTACAATTAGGGATACACTAATACGTGATATAAAAATGTGATATAATTTTGTCTGAATAAATATAATAATACACTAAACTAAAATCAATCATTGTCACCTAAATAGGCAGTACAATGCATAAAATGAATAAATTGATCATTTAGAAATGTGAGAAAAGTTAAGTTGTTATTTTAGGATAACTTAATAATGTAAAAGAAATAATGAAAATGTGTGATATTGATATTAAATACATACCAATATAAATGCTACACCTGAGTTGTAATGTAATATTATTAGAACGGACAATTGGAAATAGATATTAATTTTGAGATTTTCTAAGGCTATTAAATTCTTAGTGTTTTTATGAACTTTAAGCGAAAGTAAGATCAAGGTAATCAGCATGAAAAACAACAAATCACATGTTAACTATTGGCAATATCCAATATTGTTTCATTTAAAAAAAAAAATGCTACCAAAAACACGTCAACAATGACAGAGCCAAAACTGATATTTCACATTGAGTGCATTTATAATTCATACTCCTCCTGATGTCTTTACACTTGGCTGCTGAATGTTTTAATGTACTTTCATCTAACTGAATTTTTCCATGTTCCTGTTATAAAATGTACTTTTCATTAATTATTGAACGTAATTACAGTACTCTGAAGGTAAAGAATGGATTTTCACCATGTGGACTCACTTTAAATGCTTAAGTGCTTAGCTGAGGTGAAATACATCTTGTTCTGTTGTGATTGTCTCTTGCAGTGGAAGAGAAAGCAGATACGTGTATGAGGGGACAGGGTAGAGAAACGACTCTTCCTATAGCTATCAATATGCTCATCAATACAACAGCACAACATCTTCCTGCCACACACCAATGGAAACAGGTTGCAGTAAAGTTAAGCAAATTTAAAGCTAAAATGTGCATTTTTCAATGCATTTTTCAAAATGTGCATTTATAAACAACACCGGGATAATATCACACTTTCTACATCCTTTTAGCATCATAACAACAACATTTGCTCAACCAGTCATATTTGTTTAAAACAGAACTACTTGCTTGTCAAACCAATGGCAGATGAAACCTGTTTTACCATGAATCCGTCACTCTCTAAACATTTTTCTCCTGTGTAGATTATCCTAATGTTTAGGGTCAAGAACAAAGAAACACCCCGAACATGAAGGTGGAAGACACCTGTTTGAAACATTAGTAGCCTACTGTTCATTTAGCGGTGCTAGCGCTGCAAAAATGACATACTTGAGCTTTAATCAAACGGTCTTTGGGTCGGACCATAACAAGAGGTATTCATTATTTCCTAGTGAAGTGAAATTGGGCCAAATTAACTAGTCCACTCATAGGATGAGAGGACAGTGCAGCAGGTAATGAGGTCATGCATGTGCGGTCATGGTACTCACAGATGGAGAGATTTAAAAGAAGCTAAATCATTTGATTTCAGCCCTCAGTTAACATTTTACAGCCTCAGGGGCCATAAAATCATTCCAAATGCTGAATTAATTAGACTAGAAACCTTTTCTCATGCTTTCCTAAATCTCAAGCATTACAAACAAGCAAATGCAGACACACACACACACACACATATACATTTTAATAATTATAAATAGAGTAAATATATTATATCTTACATTATATTAGAAACCACATGTATAAGAGACTGTGATACTTGTATTTTCAACTGTGAGCGTATGACAGAGAGATGTGAAATGTTTTTAAGCAAAGCTACAGCTGTCTCAACATCTGCCCAGGCTCATTAAAAGCTGAGAAAAGTCCCTCTCTCTCTATTTTGCGCTCTCTGTGGGAAACACTGCACTGCCTCCTTAAAGCAGAGAGAGAATATATTGACATTGCATAAACCTTCACACAAATAAACCTTTGGATTACAAGCGATGCATCAGCTCTTGCACAGAGGACATATTCCTTTTTATCGCCACCTGCAGGAAGGTGCAGAACAGTAAAATTTTCCTAGATTTTATTTTATATTTCGATTTTTTGGGGGTTCAATCAATCAGTACCATATTATTAATTTAAATGAAACATTCATATTTTAAACAATTTAATTTAAAAGAGTGAAAACACAGAGTGAAACCTTAAAAATACTTATTTTTTTGATTATGTATATTTTTAATATTATCTATTTGATATCTAATTGATCAGTTATCACCAAGAACAATTATAATTTCAGTGCATCACTACCTTTTTTCCACTGAAGTCCAGTGTTAATATTCTTTAAGGTTTGTTTCTTCAATTTTCATCCTTTCTTTTGCCTCGAATGCTCGGTCTTCACCACTGTCCTCTATATTTAATGATGCATGTTATTTATGCCGAACTCATGCATGTCATGAGGAATGTGTATTCAATGCAATTCAATACAGCACAGGTGTGCTGCTGGGTCCAATATATATGTGACATTACTTCTTTGTTCCAAATCCCATCACGGAAGACTGCAATAGGACATTTGCCCTTGGATCCCCTTTTATGACTGGTGGGGGATAAAGTTGTTATTTAGATAGGCAGGAAAACAAAAGTGAATCTCCAGAGCTCTTCACCCCTTAGGGACAATAAAATCATCAGGCATACCACAGGGCCACAGTCCGTGTCTCACATCACTACACTCAATTTTTCCCTGTCAAACCAGTGCAGTATTGAATTGGTCAGTGGCAAGTACTGTGAGGTTTATAGGGCAAATCCTTCGAGAATAAGAGCCAATCTAAGTAATCCAGCTACATGATGGGATTCTCACACACCAGAACCTTGCCCCTGCATTGAGTGTTTAAAATTCAGAATCAAATGTGCTGCAAATGACTGCAACGGCACCCTTCTATTTCATTAGAAAGGCTGTACAGCGTCTTCAATTTTGACTAAACAGAAAAGATTTTTGTTTATGTTGCTACTATGTAATTATTCACAAGACTATTAATTGCTCTTAAAGACTCACTCAGTGTTAATTTATAAGTCTAAAGCACTTTAAAAATTATGTGCAGCTTGGGTCTTCAGGGTTGCTAAACTGTTATTAATAAAAACTACTGTATGACTCTAAGTATAATACATACTGCTTAGGGTTACAATCATTTACAAAGAGAAATAGGAGAGAAGAGTTCCAAAGAGCAACTATATGCAGAATATACTGAATATTTGTATGCATGGAATTACAGGACAAGCTACAACATTGTATGGAGAACACTGAAAAATGCACTCGACCCATTCTCCAACTTCCAGTATGATAAATGAATCTGTCAATCTTGATTTGTAATATCTTCTAAAATTTAAGATGATATTTTACACAAAAAATGATTACTGCAGTAACTAGATGCTATTTGCTAAATTAGACATGCAATGTAGCATACTACTTTTTGAAAGGTTCAGCCATGTCTAAAAAAAATAGTAGGCTGTACACTTTAGAGTATGAAGTATGCAAGCATGCTGTTCAAATAGCCCGGGGAAAGTGTAACAGCATTACACCATCTCTTCATCATGAGATGATGGACAAAGAAAGGAACAAAGAAAGGAATACCCATGGATGTGCGTGTCTGCTCTAAGGCTGTGTGGTCAGACAAATGACTCAGCATGGAGTCTCACACATGGCCTGCTGGACGACTGAACGTGTGTGTGTGTGTGTCTGTGTGTGTGTGTGTTGAAGGGGTTTGATGTCAGCACTGCAGGTGATATAATGCAGGCAATCGCGTTAAGTGCAACTCAAAGATTCCATTTGGAAAATGAGATGCAACAATACAGATAAGCTAATCGAAATGACACAGTCCTGGCACTGTGATCAGTAGCATCTCCCCTTGTGCTATGGGAAACAAAGCTAAAGGCAACACATTTTGTTTCTCATCGATTTTTTTTGCGGCATGTTATTTAAACTTTAATACCATCTTCACATATTTATCTGCTACAATTGACTTTAATCTACAGTTGACGGTTTAAATCAACATGAAGCACAAAGAGCGTTTTCAACCTGCACAATTGAAAGCGGAAAACAAGTACTGAATAAAAAATAAATAAAGCTAAAATCATAATAATACAAAAAAAAAAAAAAAACACGAGTGAAAATTACCAGCTTTGGTTCAGATAACAATACAACTGGTTTCTATGGCAGCAATGCAGCAGGCATACATTTTGGGGACTTTTAATGCTGTTGGCTAAATCCAGGCATTTCAATAGAAATCCACACAATCAATATAAAAAATTAAAAAAAAAGATGGGTGAAAACAAGCTAACAATGCTATGTTAACAAAAGTTACTTTTTTTCAAATTTACTAGTGTTTATGTGATGACTCTACTGATTGAAGCCATTGTACATTGTATTGATCCACCATCATAGCTTCAGACCACTAGTGTTAACTGGGGTAATAATTTTGTGCCACTCATGTAGAGCTTGAGTTCTATATACAGTCTAAACTGTAACAGTCAAAAAACTGATATTTAAATATTGAACAGATTTTCAAAACACACAGTCACTTCAAAAAAAATTGCAAATGAATGAAAAAATAAAATAAATCAGTGGCTTTGGAGTACTTGTGAGGGCACAATGTTTAAGCAATGTGCTTTAACAATTTTTTGGAATCATTACAATCCAGATCCTCAGTCTAGGATAAAAAAAAAAAAATAAAAATGCTGTAAACATATTTTGCCCTCCCGCTGATCGGAGTATCTCTTCAACCATGTTTGTTTATATATTAAACTGTTCTACTTTGCCTAGCATCTTGACCCTCTGGCCCGTTGCAACTGAGGCAACAAAAAATTATGGAACTGATCCATAACAAGTCAAAGCCTTGATGCTTCATAAATCATTCATAAGCCAAGATTAAGCTCTTTTTTTATTTTTGCATGTTTTTCTTATCAGAACAAATCTCAAGGGTAATCTGTCCTTACACACACACACACACACACTGCCTGAGAGAAGTATCAGCCATTTTCAATGCATTTCATCAGGAGGGCATAATGCATTTTGCCTTCTCAAATTGCCATAATATGTGAAAAATATACCATTACCACCTCATATTGTTGCTTATGGATCTCTTGTCTCAGAATGAATATATGTTGAATAAATGAATATGTTTCTGCCGTGAATGATGAGTTGTGGATATTTCCCTTGCAGAAGTGAAAGAAAAGTTTATGTGCTAGCAAAGAGTCAACTTGGGATTTTTAGGCAGGATATAATACTTGGAAAAAACAAATATTTCTTCAAAGGTATACTATATTAATCTCATCAGTCATTTGTTTCTATCATTTACAACAGGAATGTGTAGAACTAATAGAATGAAAGAGAAATGAGCCCAGCGACATTTCAGGAATTTTAGCCTCTCATTGAGGAGCTCGCATGCAAATGTTTTCTTCAAGGTCATAAAAATCCATTTTAGCAATGTAAACACACACAACCTCAGAAAAATAGGAAATCGTAATAAATGATATAAAAATGTTGAAACAATAGGGTCAAGAGCACAAAACATCCTTGTTTAGCAACTCACTATTGCACAGCTATTGCTACTGTCATGATAAAAGACATCTAAAAGTGATTTCATGGCTGAGCCACTACACAAGATGGCAAAAGATGCGACAGAGTCTAAATCAGCATTTGATGTAGAACATTCCGTAGCCGAGAGCTGTGGTAACATTAGCCTGACAGCGCTAGGCTGATGTATTTAGCTGCTTTAGCTACTTGGCCCGATGCCAGCTGCTCTCCTCCAATTTACATTAAATCCATTAGAGCAGAACATGATTAAACTACAAAATTCACAATGTCCCCCTACAGCATTTGCCCAAGCGTTCCCTTGCTCATGATGGTTTCGAAAAGAAGGTACAGGAAAGGAACTAAAGGGAAAAGAGACGGTAGGATAGTACTGAGCTGTGCTAATTTAAAGCTACTATGTCATATCCTTCAACTGACCCTTACAAAAAAGTACTTGGTACAGTGATGGATTGGAAGATAATGCTATAACCCATACAAAAATTAATCATTGTTTTACTAGTAACCATGTTTTTTTGCCGTATTTATTACCTTTTGTATAACCACAGTTTTACTACAAATACCAACTATGGTTAGTTTAGCAAAACCATGGTTAAAATGTGGTTCCCATGGTTTAACTATATTTGTATTAGTGCAGTCAAATGATTAATCACATCCAAAATAAAAGATGAGGCATATGCTGTTTTTGTAGCAGGGTGGTTAGCCTACTATGGTTTTTAGAATACTTAAAAGAATACCATGGTATGCCTCGTGTCAGAAAAACATTAACCAAAACCATTCTGTTTCTACTGTATATAATAATGTCCATTAACTTTATTTTATAACTAAGCTAATAATATTTTCTATCTGCTAACACTAATGCTAAATCCACTAGCGCATTCCCACACTAAACTTAATCCTCACATATCCTTTCTGCACATGTTCATTATTTAGTATGCTTATACATTTGTTTTAGTATGTTAGAAAGCCATAGGTTGTTTCAGGTTTTACTATCCTCACAGGGATCATTTGGTCCCCACAGTGTAGCCAAAACATAGACACGGGACGATTGTACTCTAATGGTTAAGGATCTGGTTTGCTGACACAAAGAATAATAGGTTGAATCAAGTAGGTGTGAATATGGAAATTGAGTGTTATTGAGATCACTGTACTGCCTTATCACCACTGCACCTTCGAGCATGGCACTTAACCTCAGGCTGCTCCAGAGGGACCAACCTTGCAATTAGTGCACCGGAAATCACTGTGCCTGGCAAACACATGCTAAATACTACCTAATAAGCACAGCATCTGTGACCTGCACAGAGGAAATGGGATTGATTTATGTAGCAGGCCTTCTGTCATTTTGCAGTCCCACTGGACACAATGGTGTGTGTGCTTGCAGCACCACAACATTAAAAACTACTATAGTAGCTTTGCCATTAGCTATTAATAATCCATTAGTCATCCAACTTACAACTCAACTAACCTCAACTAGGAAAAAATATCAATTTGGTTGATATCAAATATCAAAATGAGTTAACACTTTTACCTTGACTTGCCTTCTCATGCATTGTACAATCTCATGGATAATTATAAACACAGTTAATGCATTTTAACACTCATCAATTCACTGTTACACCATTATTTATGACACTATCTAACGTATTGCAATGCACTTAATAAATAAGTAAATATGCATTATACCCTTTAATCACCCTTTAAAATGCATTATGCATTAAGCCTTTAGGTAAAGTGTTACCAAGTATCATATCATATCTGATCTATCCCTTTCATATATATATATATATATATATATATATAGCGCAACTAACATCAATAATTATTGCAATTTATTTATTGTATGGTGGCTACAAGAAACAGTAATCTACTGTTTAAAGATTTGGCGTCTGTAAGATTTTTTTTTATGTTTTTAAAGTCTTTCATGCTCATGTACTGTAGGATGCATACATTTGGTCAAAAATACAGTAAAACTGTAATACTGTGAAAAATTGCTGAAGTTTAATAAAAATAACAGATTGCAGTTTTTTGGGGAAAATGAAAAGAACAGCATTCATTTGAAACCAATTTTATGTAACATATATTATAAAGGTCTTTTTTGGTCACTTTCGATCACCATTGCTGAATAAATGAATTTTAAAAAATCTCTATTTTTTTTTCCATAGTCTGTATAGTACGGAGTAGCTATATATTTAACAATTGGACACCCACTTTACTGACTCTCTGACCTGGTGGTCTCAGTTAACAGTGAGTGTGAGAAGCATTTACGGAGGTGCTTGCGCAGGTGTGACTGTGCATGTGTGCGTCTGCCTCCAAGTTATATTAGCACTCTGAGATACTGCTTATCCAATCTCTTCATCTCTTTTTTAAGTAGGGCACTGAGGTGCTTCTCTTGTGGTGAATCTAATTCTCTCTCCCCGCTCCTCTGTTCTTTCTGATGACTGCAGCAGAATCAAAGTTTGAATGTGTTCTGGTTGGACTCCAGTGTGTTAGACCGGCCCGATCTTTAAACCCTATTATGCACATAGCTTAAAGCTACAACATCAAAGAAGCAGTGCCTCCATCCGAGCTGCCTCTAAAAACATCTCCACAGCTGCCATCTGCCTCTCTCTCTTTTCCTCAATCTCTGTCAACCACTCTGGGCTGCTGGAGTGTACAGTCTATTCTCCTGTTATCTGCTCAGATTGAACCCTGCGAAAACCAGAAACACCTGACTGGTTTTCACAGGGCCGGAAAAAGGACAAGCAGGTCTTCCCCTCTGAGCGGCGAGTGATTTATGGAGGTTCTCGGATGTCTGAAATGCCTACCGCATTAAGGTATCGAAAGTGAGAGAGGGAAGTACAAATGACAGCTGGAATCTCAGCCCTAGAGAGAAAGAGATGTCTTCGGAGCAAAGGGAAAAGCTGATATTAAAGGTCTCCTCTCTATTCCATTGGTTCTTCCTTCCCGAGTTTCCTTTCCTCCTTCAATCTATTCTCTGAGGCTTTCCGTCTTTTATTTCTCTCCCTTGGTTTAATCCCTTCTTTCCTCTCTCCTCTTTTCCTCTGACAGCCCCTTCATAGATTCCATCCATCATCCTGAATCTGGGTGACGGTGCTCCGCTGGGCCATGGCAGGGCTCTTAGTGGATGGTGACGGGGAGCAATTGCCCTAGCCTTGAAGAACACCACAGCAACGGTGAGTCTTCACATCCCACAGCGTCCGGTTTAACGCTGAGGTCACCTTGGAGATGGGAAGAGGAGGGGTGAGAGTCTGGCTCAAAGCACAGCGCTGAGAGGATTCAGATACTGTTTGCCAAAGCGCTTAAATTACCAGTGGAATATTGCAAAGTTAAAAAAGGAAAAACATTAGCTTACTTAAAAGATCTTGGAGAACCAAAACAGTTTACAACAATGCCCATTTATTTTGATTGGAACAATTACCTCAGAAGGTAGCTCAGGGTACATGTCAGACAGGTTGCTGTGAACAATAGGGTACTTGGCATTTAGCGGACACATTTCACCCATCTTAGTATCTCGGTGTGCCAGATGCAGGAACAGTCTGCCTCGAGCTTTCAGGACTTAAATGCCTTGTTAAATGGCACCATGTTTAGACGCTTGTGTCTGTTACTCTCCAAATCACAGGATGCCCCCTGCTGGGATTGAATCTGCAACCTTTGGCCATCCAGTCCCAGACCCAGCTTCTAAAATAAATTAATAAATGATAAAGCACAGCTGGGCAGCAGCATATGTTGTGTTTTAGATAGTGGTTTTATGAATGCCGTTTCTTAGAGACTTGCAGGGCCCCTGAAAATGTACTGGTTGACCATTTTTGCTGAGAAGGGTATGTTTACCAGCTAGTCTAGTACAAACTACCATGAACCAACCTAGAAATTCATCTTAAGTTTTAAAGTAAGCTTTCACATTTGCATGTTCATTGTTCTCTGATGATGGTTACGGTCATCAGATATATCAAATATATAATAATATTTACTGACCATATGCACATTAACACTATATTTCAGAAAAAAAACAAACATAAATAATACATCGAATAATCAATACACAATTAAAAAAACCACGCTACCATCCAGCTTGATTTTCAGGAGGGATTAATTGGCTATACTAGCCCAAGAAATCCTTTATGATTTGGTCAGAGCAATGTTACTGAAGTAACAGATACAAATATTATAGCCCGATGTAAAGAATGAGAGAGAGAAACTGTACCAGCAGGTTTTAACACTGTAACCCTGGGACCCAACTGTAATTCGACTAACATGACAGCTCCTCAATAACGTCAATAATTAACGTCTGAGTGTTTGTGTGTGTTTCTACCCTTGGGTCCTGTGGCCAGTCTTTCAGAGGTGAGCAGAGCAGATTGATGTGTAGCCCCTGTGTGGCCCTCTGCTGCTCTGCTGCAGTGGTGCAGTCCTGTGCCCACTCACCTCAGGCGTGAAATCACAGCAGGTGCACGCACTTTCTGTGAGACTTCAGAGTGGCCGAGTGCTAATGAACGCCAGAGCACGAGGGCAATGGACTCATGGGAAACATTCGGTTATTTTTTGCTCAAGATGTGTGTGAGTGTGTTTAAGCGTGTGATTGTGCATTTATGCATGTACGTGTCAAGTAATAAATACAGTTTAGTCATGCATTTAAAGTAATAAATCTGCAGATTCCAGTATTTGTCGTCTAATTTTGTCAGACCGAATTGAAGGCGATATCGATAATCTTTAGATAAAATCATTTTTAAACAGTTAAAATAAAACAATAAAAAAATTAAGAAAAACATGAAATGGCACCAGAGTGCAGAGCATTTTCGACATTTGTTGTATATAATTTATAATTCATTTATCATATTTGTAAAAATATATATATGTATGTGCAAAGATTTTGTCAGAGGAGGCAATCTTTGAAACGTCTGAAATAGATCAATTTCATAAAAGTCAAGAGCTCCTAAAATCAATATTTAATTATTACACTTAGTTTTCAACACACACACACACACACACACACACACACTGAAGACTACATCTGAACTGACACACTGAGCCATAGAGCCATAAATCTTAAGACACTTATGACCCCTGAAATGAAAAACAGTTTATATATTTTCATATATTTTAATAAAACTCTAATAAGTACAATACATTATACTAATATTAAAGTTGCTGTTACTTTTTTTCTGAAGTGGCAAAGGAGGTAGTGCCTCAGCACATAAACACACACACACCAACACACATACTGAAAACTTGTGGCTTGACAATTTGCTGTGGACTAAAATATTAGTGACTATTATTATTAATAATTAAGGAAAAGAGGAATGACTAAACAGCGATTAGTAGCAAAATTAGACTATTTTAATAATGCAATGAATATAATATTGGTTGCTTTTTGTTAATACTATAGCAAATGGGATCAAACACCTTAAAGGGTTACTCCACCCCAAAAAGAACATTTCGGAAAACGAATCCTTTCATCGAGGTCAAACACCCAATCTCTCTACTTTGGTTTCTTTTTCTTTCTGAGCAGGACAAGAGCGGTACGTGCAATAACATCTTCATGAGACTCGAGAGACAAACAACGTGGGCAGACTCTCGCAGACAGAGCCACTATATAGATTCTCTGATTTCATTTCCTCTCCCGCTGGTGTTCTCTCTTTTTGCGCAACCTTCCTCCCCTCTCGCTTATACCCTAACACATCATCTCTACCTATCTGAGGAGGTGAACCTCTTCACAGGAGTAATTTAACAGCCGGTTTGTGAGTCGTGGTCCTGTGGAGATGATGCGGTGTATTAACGCTAGGGAAAAATAAAGGTGGTCTTTATAGATTTGACTGTGGTATTAAATCAGCTGGTTTTCCAAAGGTTACATCTGTCTGAGAGCTCACTGGGGAATACAGCATTTGCAGAACATTCTAGAATGCAAGTTCCAGAGCTCAGAGTTCAGCAGCTTCCCACAGATCAGAACCGTGAATAAAAAACTAAGTTACAATCTATATAGATGTCATTCCATGTGCATACTTGAATGCAGAGATATACAGAGATATCTTTGTCAATGCAGTTATTTTGTACCTGTATTTAAAGGTGCCATAGAATGGAAAACTGAATTTACCTTGGCATTGTTGAATAATAACAGTTCAGTACATGGACATAACATACTGTGAGTCTCAAACACCATAGTTTCCTACTTCTTATATA